>APFE030025658.1:2955-26787 GCA_000404065.3 Pinus taeda | reverse complement strand
GACCTGAGGCATGGTAGAATAAAGTCCTCAGCTCTAGCAGAACATGTGGACAAAACTAAGCATCATGTCTGCATAGAAGAGGCCAAAGTCATTGCTAGGGTGGATCGGTTTCATCATCGCAAGTTAAGGGAAGCCATCGAAATTGAGCGAAGACCCATCAATCTCAACAGAGATGATGGGTGGAAGGTTAGTAGAAATTGGATCCCAGCGTTGTCGTCTTAAGTTTTCTCCCTCCTCGGTTCTTCCGGGTTCTTTCTTTGTGTGTGATTTTGTTCTCAAGGGTCTGGTTTTCGCTTATCGTTGAGGTATTTTCCTCCTCCTGAGCGATATCTCAATTTTATGGTGAAATCATCAAAATAGAGCATAAATTATTACTTATATTATTAATAACAATATTAAAACAATTGACATAGCAATTAACAGTCTTGTATTTCATAATCATTTAGTTCTGATATTATTTATTTAATTAAGTGGTAGTATAACCATAACGTAGTAATGTTATTTAGGGTTCTTTAGACCAATCTAAATATATGTATTAATTATTATTTATTTCTAATATTATTAATTATATATATTATTACTTTTATACTTTTAGCATTAAAAATTAATTTATATATAATTACCCTAATTTAACCTTTTTCCTTACAAATTATCACAGATAACCCCTCTCATTCTTATTTAGGGCATTTATATATTAACATAAATTAACTAACTAATTATTCTTAAAGTATAGATTATACATATTAATAGTTTACTCATATACAAAACTCATTATTAATAAATTAACAAATTAATTTTATTTTGACCCTTTTAACAATCTTCTATAAAATTAACTATAAGTTAATCATTAATAACAATAAATAGGATCCTATACATATATAATTTAGTTAAATTTAATTAATTTATATATTTATATTTTAATGAGGTAAAACTTGAAATTAAATAAATAAATTATTTAATTTCACCTTTTTCCTTTCAAATTAACACATATAACCCCTCTCATTCTTATTTAGGGCATTTATATATTAACATAAATTAACTAACTAATTATTCTTAAAGTATAGATTATACATATTAATAGTTTACATATATACAAAACTCATTATTAATTTAATAAATTAACAAATTAATTTTATTTTGACCCATTTTAACAATCTTCTATAAAATTAACTATAAGTTAATCATTAATAACAATAAATAGGATCATATACATATATAATTTAGTTAAATTTAATTAGTTAAATAAATATTAACATATATATTTATATTTTAATGAGGTAAAACTTGAAATTAAATAAATAAATTATTTCTGTGAGATTAACCTAGATCCGAATTTAATATTATTAAATTAATAAGAGGAAGTTTGACTAGGGTTTGTGAATGGAAAAGTAACCGTTGGAGTGTTTTAGCCGTTGGAGTCTCTACCTGGACTATTTAAAACGCTGAGCTAGATCTGTATTTTCAACTTGTCCTGATGATGAACCACATTGGTTGGTTCGAAACGCGTTGGCTGAAATCTTTCTCATGTGATTTACGCTGAAGCTCTCCTTAAAACTATGACAAATCACAGAAGTCTCAATTCTACAAGTAAAACTTGTCAGCTTGAAAATCAGACTTGCCAGGTGGTGGCAGATTGCCTTTGTGGCTGTGTGTACACAGGATCTTTGTGCTCGTAGGAGCAGCTGGACTGCAGTAACACCTGGCTCGGACTCAGAAAAATAATATTCTTTAGACTTGTATATTGAAGGTCCGTTAAGATATTCTTGGTTCCTTTTATAACCATACTTTTTTGGCTTAGGTTATTCATTCTGAGAATGGAGCAAGAGATATTCAAGGTCTTTCAAAAGAGGAAGCATTCAAGGAAGATTTATTTGACTTAGCTGACATGGTTAGAGTCCTTTATGAAAAGAGGAATATTAGAATGGCTGGAGAGTGTTCTAAGCCTCCACATGGAGAGGGAAGCTCGAGATATAAAAAGGATGAAAAGAAGGATTCAAAGCGTAATGGAGGAAAGCCTCCTCCATCTCCACCATCTTCATCTTCCTCATCATATTCATCATCCTCAACATCTCAAACAAAATTATCTTCCACTTCCACCACAAAAACTGTTCATACTCATTCAAAACCCAAAAGGAAGAAACTCCCTTTACTCAAATTAGACATTAAGTTTGAACTTCCCATGTCAAATGGTGAGGTGAATGTAGAAAAGCTAGACAATTGAATTTGACAATTGGAGGTTTATTGCAGAATTTAGAACCTTCAAGAAGATGACATAAAGATCTAGTTGGCTTCATTGAGGCTAGAAGGAGCAGAATTAGTCTGGTGGGAAGTAAAGACTCAAGAGGAAATGTAAATTCACGATAAGATATCCATTTCTTGGATTGAATTTGTTTATGCAATTAAAAGAAAATTTTATTCGTTAGCCTATATGAAAAAATATGTTATGAGTTGGTAGAATTTTAGGCAACTCAAGGGCCAAACAGTTCAAGAGTATACCTAGGAGTTTAGAAAGAGGGACTTGTTGTTAGGAGTAAACTTGAATTCCCAAGATACATTGTTGAAATATATTGGGGGTTTACGTTCCTACTTAAAACATACTATCCTTATGTTCAATCCAAGCAATTTGGATGAGGTGTGTGTGCAAGCCATGCACCTTGAAGCAAGGGGAAAGAACATTCAGGAAGAGGGTAGTAAGAAGAAACCATTGAAGGGTGAGGAGAAAGAGAAGGGGGGAAATGGAAGGGAAAGAAGAATGCAAGTGTGAAGAAAGAAGGTGAGAAAACTATATGCCAATACTGTTCCAAAGCTGGGCATGATGAAACCCATTGTTGGAAATTATATCTGAACTAAGGCCTAAGAAACCAAATAATAAGGGAAAACAAAAGATGACTTCTATCACACAACATGATCTTGGATCAGATTCTGTTGAAGACACCAAGATTTCAGCCATGGTCACAAAAGGAAATGAAGATGTTGCAAGTACTAGTTCCTCACATAGTCATAACAACACTCCAAATGAAGAATCAAGAGTAGAATTGTTCCATGCAAGGGTAATTTCAAATCATACAAATATTGATGTGCTATTTGATAGTGGGTCAAAATCAAACTTAATTTCAGAAGAATTCGTCAAAAAGATTAACCTTGAAACGATACCTCATCATAAGCCATATTCATTGGGTTTTATAGTCAATAATGCAAATTTACAGGTTACAAGGAAATGTTTATTCAAGTTTTCCATTACTGAAAAGTTCATTGATGAAGTTGAGTTAGATCTAGTTCCACTTGACATATCAGGAATCATTTTGGGAATTCCTTATTTGTATGATAGGAATTCAATATTTTATTTCCATGAAAACAAATATTTGTTGCTTAAGAATGGAGTAGAGTACATTGTGAAAGCCCATCACAAAAAGTTAAACATTTCTTTGGTTAATGCATGGGACTTGAAGAGACTAGTAAATGCAAGTAAAAATTTTGTGCTTCTCATGATCAAGAAAAAGAATTATATTGATTATGAATCTTTTGAATGTTGTAATGACCAATTAAAATATGATTTTTTTGATGTGGTAAGAAAGCATGGCGAGATGTTTCGGGAACTAAAGGGGTTACCTCCCAAGAGTGGAATTCATCATGAGATACAGTTCTGGCAGAATGTTCCACTTCTAAACATTGGCGTGTATTGCATGTCGATTATGGAGAGGATGGAAATCAAGAAGAAAATTCAAGAACTACTAAAAAAGGGTATCATACACCCATCTACTGCACAATGTGATCCGCCTATTGTCTTGGTGACAAAGAAGGACGAGACTTGGTGCATGTGTGTGGATTTTTGTGCACTGAAGAAATTAACGGTAAAGAATCATTATCCACTCCTAAGAATTGATGATTTTTTTAATCATTTGAGGTATGAAAAGTATTTCACTAAGTTAGATTTACGAAGTGGTTATCATTGAGTTACAATAGTTGAAGAGGACATTTGGAAAACCACATTTAAAACTAAACGAGGATTGTTTGAGTGGCTTGTTAAGCCGTTCAGTCTTTTAATGCTCCAGATACTTTAATGAGAGTTATGAATGATGTATTGAGACCATTTCTAGATGATTTTTTCATTTTTTACTTAGTTGATATTCTCATATTGAGAAAATCTAGAGATGAACATGTCATTCATGTGAACAAAGTACTTGATATCTTGAGAAAAGAACAATTGTTTTTAAAGATGTTGAAGTGTGAAATTAGCAAGACTTCTTTAGTGTATTTCGGACACATTAGTTGAGGAGGGGAGTTGAAGATTGACCCCTCTAAGGTTGATGTCATTTTGAATTGGCCCAAGCCCAATACAGTTATGTAGGTATGAAGTTTTCTTGGGGCATCACAATATTGGAGGAAATTTATTGCTAATTTTTCTTCCATTGCAACACCATTACATGCATTTACTAGTGTCAAGAAAGTCTTACATTGGGGAGATGTACAACAGAAAGAATTTCATGCTTTAAAGAAAAAGTTCAGTTTAGTACTGGTATTGGATCTTCTGGATCTTAGACAAGCATTTGAGATTCAAATGGATGCTAGTGATTAGGCCATGGGAGCAGCTCTTAGGCAGCATGGTAAGCCCATTTCATTTCATTCTAAAAATTTTAATGGAGCTGTGACTAACTATCCGACTTATGACAAAGAACTTTATGCATTGGCACAAAGTTTCAGAAAATGGAAACACTACTTGATGGGGAAGGAGATCATTATCCATATAAACCATCAACCACTGCAGTACTTAGAGTCACAGTCAAAGTTGCAGCAATCACGACACTTCAAATGGACGGGTTTTCTACGACAATTTCATTTTGATTATCAAGTACAAAAATGGAATCTACCACAAGGTCGCTGATATGCTTTCTAGGCCTATTGTAAATTCATCTATTATACTCAAGCACAATTATGTTTTTCATGAAAGTTACATTGAGCGATATGCATATAATAATGACTTTCAAGAGCAATATGCAAGCTTGAGGCAAGGAAACCAAATTGAATAATTATATTACCATGTACATAATAGCTTTTTGTATTGCTTGGGCAAATTATGTATTCCACAGGGAGAAAGAAACAATATCATAAGGGAGGCACACACTCCATTGGTTACTGGACACTTTGGTGTAGACAAGACAATAGCAAATCTCCAAAGGTATTTTTATTGGCCACGCATGGTTGATAATGTATCTCATTTCATTAGAGAATGTTATTTGCATGCAACAAGTAAGCCTAGGAATAGGAAACTAGGATTGGACACTCAACATCCGGTACGTTCACTTCCATGGGAGAGTATCTCAATGGATTTTGTAGGAGGTATTCCATTGTCAAGGAAAGGTCATGACTGCTTGTATGTAGTTGTAGAAAAGTTCAGAAATATGTGTATAATAACACCATGTAAAAAGAAAAATACGGTTTAACAAACAACTCATCTTTTCCTCCAAAATATTTGGGTTCATTTTGGTATTCCTACTTCCATTGTAAGTGATAGAGATTCTTGATTTGTTGGAAATGTTTGGTCAAATTTGTGGGACATGATGGACACTAAGTTGAATAAGAGTACAAACTTTCATCCACAAATAGACAGACAAATCGAGGTGGTCAATAGGACAATAATTCATCTTCTTAGAGGATATTGCAGTAAACATCCCAAGTTGTGGGATGAACAGTTGCATTACACACAACATGCATACAACAGGGAAAAGAATTAGTCCACAAATACATAGCCATTTCACCATAGATGATTATAGCGACATCGATAAGGCAAGGAAGTTCATAGAGAAAATTTAGTTGATACATCACATAGTGCAAGAACAACTTGAAATAAGTCAAAGCAACTACAAGGCAAGGCATGAAAAAAACCGTGTGGATCATAAATTTCGAGTTGGAGACGAAGTTTGGTTATATATTAGCAAAGAGGGACTTGAAGGGGAAGGTAAAAAGCTTAAGCCAATCTGTTATGGTCCTTTTAAAATTCTGGAAAGGTTTGGTAACAATGCATTTAAGCTAGATTTGCCTCCTTATATGCAAATATACTCTCTTGTTAGTGTTGTTAATTTGAGATTGTTTGAGGCTCCTTTGATTGGTGATTAAGGAGAGCATGTTCAGCTGCCATCAATAGATGATTTCTCACCAGAATATCTTGATGAGCTTCAACAACATCTCATACTTGATAGGAGAACCAGAACTTCAAGGAGAGGGAATGTTGAATACTGTAGAGTGGGACTCAAGGGACAAAAGCCTTCTAAGGCCAAATGGTTGCAGATTGAGAAGGTAAGGGAGTTGTAACCTCACCTGCTGAACAATTGATAGTATCTTTTGGGGTCCAAAAGGCTTATAGTGGGGAGTAATGATTAGGTGCTCAATATTTAGCACAAAAATAAAAGTTCTCATAATCACTCGAAACCTCAACGACTGTGTCCTTCTGGGTGAAACGATCCCAAGGCAACTCATTTCAATGAAAAAGAGTTCGTATGAGGAATATATCACCTTCTTTCCACTTTGCCAAACAGTGGAATTTTTTAAAAAAAATCTATAGTCACTGCACAGTCAACAGTCTGTACTGATGGCATGGCAGGTGATTAGGGATGGTGAAATTTTGGTCAACTACCTATTAGGTTTCTCCAAGTGTTAGATGGTGGTTGCCTTACAGTTCTAGTGATATGGCTTATTTTTATTGGTGAGGAATAGATCAATGATGATGGGACAAGTGGAAATCCCAGATGCTGTCACGTGTCCCTCCCCAAAGGTCAGGTTCAATTGGTGCACAGTGAAAAATAATGGATAGGTCAGCGGGGTCAAACCCGCGACCTCACCCCAACAAACACAATGACTCACCATTATACCACCAACGTGGTTCTTAACAATGTATGGGTTCCACGTATATTTAAAGTTTAATGCAATGGTGGTTGGGGTTTAGGAGGGAGCCAGCCTGTGGTCCAACCCCCTCCATGTGACCAGTCTTGATAACCGCGAAGACAATAGTTAGTAAAACCATGCCAAAAAAACATAACCATGAACTTTACGCATCACATGTGTTCGCTATCCACTCAAACCTACAGGTCAATGGTTATAAAACTGCGTGGGATTTTTGTTCAGCCTGTTTAGTGCTTAATTAAACATGTTTAATTATTAATTAAACATGCAATTCAACTGCAGTTAAGTTTGCGGAGAATTCGGCGGTACCACCTATTGAAGAATCTAGGGCATGCATAATTAAGATGAATCTTCGTTAAATGATAACAAATTGTGTAGCATTTAAACAATTTATATTATCTTGATGGTTACTTCATTATTAAAATGTGTTTGTTAACTTCACAAACCGCTATAAAAAAAAGAGACAAGAACACAATTTTTTTGGCTTTCTGCCAGGGCCAAAACCTCTCCCTCTTGGAGAGGAGAACACATGCGTAAATTCTTCTTATAAAGATTCCATTGATGAATACCAAGACCATGACCCTTGACACAATCCACCTCTCGAAGACCAAGCCATCAATCCTCTTCCTGTCACTGCTGAGATCACTATCTACACCACTACTGCATCACTAAGATCACTACTACATCACTGAGATTGATATTGCATCTTGAGATCTCAAGTCCTTACTAAGAGCATCCTCTTCTCTGCTACCATGCTAATGTCATCACATTGCTTGACTACATCTTCATAAGATCATCACTTTACTGAGTGACTATTATACTTAATATAAACCTGATTCAATCAAAGTGAGAGTGTGATATTACAATCATCATCACTGAGATTTAGACATGTGCCAATACTGTGTGTATGCAAGAGATCACTGAGATACACTCATAGATAGATCTGACTACAGTGATCCCTACCAAGAATAAGTATGTTGAGATAGATATCTATGATCTTAGTGATATATAATAAGTTGAAATAGTAAGGGGTTTTGAGATCTTTCTCAACATATACTTATACCTTGACTACACTGTGATAGGCTAAGACTATTCATGAGAATCATTACTTCATTACATGTTTCCCGATCTGCTCTTATTCATCGAGGACACCACAGGTATGCTGAGAGTATTAGCTCTATTGTTGAGACATAACTTCATAGATCCATGTAAATATGTCGATGTTACAATCACAATGTACAACCTTACACGTCTGAGGGTTCCTCCTTCTAGTCATAGGTGTGCTGAGAAGATATAGGAATCGGTTTTGCTGCTCCTTATACCCATCCGAGGAGACAACTAAACCCTACCTTACTGCGGATCTGACTGTGGCTCCTTGTCCCTTGTCTATGGCTACTTATCCTTGACTATGCCTCCTCTTGTATTTGGCTCCCTCTTGACTGCGGCTACCTCACTGTCTGTGGCTTCCTTAATTCATGACTACACCTCCTACTATGGCTCCCTTCCTCCATTGATTATGGCTTACCCTTTACTATGGCTCATTAGAGACATCCAAAATTTTATATATCATTTTCGTCTACCGTTCATGGGTATTTATAGTGGTTATCCATATATGTAAGCCAACCTTATCTCATGAATCGGCGTCCATTATTTGAAGCCGACATGACATGTATTTATATATTTTAATTAATTTCTTTGTAGCTGATGTGATCATCTCCTTATTGCTTTGCTTGCAGACTTTAGAGGGCTTCATTTGAGGCATTGATCTTGGTATTGGAGGGTTGCTACACTAGTTGAAGACTTGTGCACCTTTACATGGACTCATAACATGATTCTTTGACATAGAAATAAATTCTAAAGACATCAAGAAGAAGTATTTCACCTAATGACACCTCTTGCTCATGAAACCCATGCATCAATATTACAAAGATAATTTATTCTCTTTTATTACATCAAATACAAAGATCATATCATTATGAATACCAAACCTAGTTACACTTTCTTCAACACTCCCTCTAAACTAGGGAGGTATTCATAATGGTACTTGGCCATTCTCAATCTGAAGAATTTCTAATAAGAAGAATCGGATTTGAAATCCATCTGTTATACCATCATTTCAACCAACATTGTTTCCATTTAGAAAGGCCTTGACTAACATCTCTATCTCTCACTTAGATCAGAGCACACAATGTTGGCGAGACCAATGACTAATAAACATGCATCATCATTGTCTCTCTTAGGGTCATACCCATTCGGGTGTTCTCCGAGTATGCCCTACTAGAACTATTCTCATCTTGGGTTCACAACCCTCAAGAATATTGGTCCTCTAGTTGCCCACTCTTGTCTTGGATTCCCTACCACATCCTCAAAGAGTGTCGTGTCTAACTCTCCCCCTTAACCAAGGATGAGTTCCAAGTTTCTCTTTACTCAAAAACCTGCTCGAGTTACTTTACTCATAGGAACCTCCCAAATCTCCCTCTTACCCATGGACTCTATCATCAATGCTTTATAGGGTCTTCTAGTTGACTGGCGATCCAAGAATTCGATGTCATCAATTTCTTCACATGTAGGGTTCAACCATCCATCACTTTCTTCCATCATGTCATTCCTTCTTTCCTGGAAAGTATTCTCCTTGTCTTTACATATGTGGCTTCCTTCATAAGCTCAACTGTCTTCACTTTTCTTCAACAATGATTTCTTTGGATCACAAGGTACATATTTATGACATCATTCACAACTCTCCTTTCCTTGATCCTGCACACATACCTAGACTTTTCCAAGAGGCCAGACACCAAAAAAAATCACATATTACCTTTTGGTTATGGCCTTCTTTCAATGACATTTTCTTGTAGCCATAAATCATCCTGCATCTATGTTGACACATCTCTGAATTATATCTGTTGTCAAGGATCCTCATTTTTCAAACTTCCATCAAAGTTTACTTATCATTCCGAGATGTTTCCTAGTCATGTCTTCCTAATCCTCTGGATGTTGACTTCCTTCTTGATGGTTTCATGTTTCACGATCTCTTCCATCCTCATGTCTTTTATTCCCAGGAAATATCATAGTTCTTCAATGGTCATAAACTACCTCATACTACATTATGTGGACATATTATGTTGATTTCATCTAGCCTAAGTTTCTATATTCTTTCAGAGGGAGAGATCTTTTTCTTCTTGATTCTGCTTGATCCATTTTATTTGCGACCACAAAACATGAGATCACAATATCAAATACAAATACAATTGTAATCATACATACGTTAATTTTCTTTAGGTATCTTTCAACAGCTTCCTTGATTGAACGGTTCTTCAATCCCTTGATCTGCTTCATTCTTCATGTCATTGAACCAACATCTCATGAGATCCAAGAGTTGGAATTTCTATTGAAACATTTACTGCCTTTTTAGACTCGGAGATCCTTCGCTGAAATCTCTACCAGAGATCCTTCATGATCTAGTATATCCCCATCTGGTAAATGTTTCCTTTGACCTGGATTAACTCTTCATCTCCTGCAATGTCCAACACGATTCCCAAGAGCTATGTTCTTCATGATTTCATACACACTCTTACTTCGATGATGCCATGATACATATTCTTACTATGTTCATATTCGCAGGGACTTTTGATAGAATTCTTTTGAGAGGGACACCATCTCATTCATACTGGAGATCCATTATTCCCTCTTTGTCTTTAACTACCTTCGGCGATATGAGTTCCATAGTACTAATTTTTCTTGTTAACCTTCTTGCACTTATTTGAGTCCTGTCAACTTGTCTTTCTCATTCTGACATAGAGACCACAAAGTTGTGGATCGAAATGAACTTCTTGTTCATAGACATTTTCCACTTTACTTATGGATGATGATTATCTATTCATCATTTTTCCAGATCTCTCAATTGAAATCTCATGAAGATATTTCTTCATTCTTTAGCACCTTTTTGTGCTTCATTTCAAGGAGTATGTCCTCTAGAATTTCATGTACCCTTCTTGTGTCTCCCTTCTTACTGCATAGAACCTTAAGAGTTCTTATGACTTTAAAGTAGACCTTGAAGTGTTGACTTCATTTCCTCATACTAATTCTGTCAATCCTACTGCAAGACCTTTTGATGACCTGTCTAACCCATAGATCTTCTTGCAATGATGAAGTCATTAAACCAAACTTGATTATAAAATAAAAGATACTTACTTGATATGTGAGGATGAGATCTTCACCTTGATCATATTGGTAGTTGATGAGGTAGATGCATTGATGCTACCTCTAGATAGGATCCTTGTTGAAGCTTATCTTCAAGCCTTCAAAATAATTCACTTGAACATCTGATCCTTGAGAGATTCATTAGATAGATTTATTATGGATGTTTCAATGAACAATTTCATTCTTCATCGTGTTCTGTCCATAGAACTTGTGACTGAAGTGTAGTGAGACCATTACTATGTTGTATGTGATCTAATTATGTATTCCCTTGAACATCAACCGTCTCACAATCCCAGTTGTCAAGACTATAGAAATAAGATTGAAATCATTGTGGCATAGATCAAAACTGTGGAAGTCGCCAAATGCATTACCATGATGCTTCATACTTTGACTGTTGTTCTCCAAACCCTTTGTTGTAAATTTGATGATGTAGACTGCTTCTTGAATCTAGGTCTCATTCTTTGATTGTAGATCCTTCAACTATATTGATGCCTTGACCTCTACATTACTATTTTATGCTCCTTTCCTTGACTGTCAAACCAAAACCTTTGATACCATGTTCAACAATCTATGTTATGCATAATTAAGATGATTCTTGGTTACATGATAACGATTTGTGAAGAATTTAAATAATTTATATTAGCTTGATAGTTACTTCATTATTAGCATGTGTTTGTTAACTTCATCAAACTATTATCAAAACAAAATAGACAAGAACACAAATGTTTTGGCTTTTTGCCAAGGCCAAAACCTCTCCCTCTTGGAGAGGAAAACCCATGCTTAAATTATTCTTATAGAGATTCCATTAATGAATACCAAGACCATGAACTTTGACATAATTTTCCCCTCCACGACTAAGCCAACAACCCATTTCATGTCAGTACTCAAATCACTATCTACACCACTGCTGCATCACCGAGATCACCTCTACATCAGTGAGATTGTTGTTGCATCACAAAGTTTGCATCTTGAGATCTCAAGTCCTTACTAAGAGCATCCTCTTCTCTCATACCATGCCAATGTCATTACACTGCTTGATTGAATCTTCATAAGATCCTCACTTTATTGAGTGATTGTTATACTTAATATAAACTTGATTCAATCAAAGTCAAAGTGTGATATTACACTCATCATAACTGAGATCTAGACATGTGCCACGACTATCTGTATGCAAGAGATCACTGAGGTACACTCATAGATAGATCTGACTACAGTGATCCCTACCCAGGATAAGTATGCCAAGACAGATATCTATGATCATAGTGATATCTAATAAGTTGAAATAGTAAGGGGTTCTCAGATCTTTCTCAACATATACTTAGACCTTGACTGCGCTACAATAGGCTGAGACTATTCATGAGAATCAGGCCTTTCACCTAATGACACCTCTTTCTCGTGAAACCCATGCAACAATATTATGAAGATAATTTATTCTCTTTTATTGCATGAAATACAAAGGTCATGTCATTATGAAGACTAAACCTAGTTACACATTCTTCAACACCACCAAATTTAGCACTAACTCCATTTTTAATGGGACTAACTGGACTTTGTCTAGTTTTAGAGGCGTTTTACTAGGGGAAAACAATTTTGACCATAACTTAAGAAAAATTCAACCAAATTCAAATCAAGAAAAGGTGTTCCTAGCTTATTTGAGTATTCTGAGCACATTGAAATAGGTTTCAGGAGCAGTAGATCTTTTTCAAGAACTTTTTTTTTCCATATTGAGCTAATGCCAAGGAGATGTAGCGTGGGAGGGGTGAACTCCTTCATGAATAAATTGTGTTAAATGTTATTTTTGATGGTTTTCTATACATTTACTTGTTGTTGTTCAACATTTGTTTTTCATGCTATTTTCCTCATGATATTAACATAAAAAAAAGAAAGATAAAATTTACCTATTTACATTCACAAACATCATAAGGAAACCTATGTACATGAATTATTTGACAAGCATTTGTTTAATAATCTGAAGTTGAAATTAGCACAGAAAATCTAAAATTTCAACAACATATCACAACTTTTTTTTTTTCTAGTTAAGACTACCTAAGTACCCACAGGGGATTTGAACAGGTGACCTATTGCATGGAGTTCCTTAACAACACACCCATTCACCGTCAATCCAAAGCCCTGTGGGCAACAACATATCACTGTTGGACTTCAAGCACTCTATTCTATTAGTTTCCTAATTTCCAACATAGTTTTTTATTATATTTCAAGACTTTTCTATTTTTGGCAATTTTTCAGGTCCTAAACTTCCAGAGTTACTTTGAGGCCATAAATGGAATTATTGGGGGAAATGGGAAAACATGAAGTCTAAGTCTAACTTTTGCAGTCAAAATTGTTTTCCTCAAATACAAATACAACTTTCTAATGGGCTATCGTGCACATAAAACAATGATCATATGCCAAATTTTTGACCTCGAGAAGTTGATGTTCCAACTAACCCCATCGGGGCCCATAAGATTTTGGTGCTTCATCTCCTCGGTAGGCTTTTTGAATTTTTAGGTTTTCTAATTATTTCTTCATCATAAAAATGCCTTAGATACTCATTTTAATGTAGTTAAGAAGGAATATAGCTGACACATCTCTTATCAGAGAGAATCTACCATCGCCTAAGGTAGTTTATTTTTATTCTACATCTAATCGGATTTCAACATTTGTTATTTATTATTTGAAAATATATTTAATTGTATCTCTATGTTGTCGTTTTAAATATGTATTCATTTTATTCCTTCAGAATTCCACATAAATCAGATGTGAGGTTCATTCTAATTTTGATTCTATGAAGATCGATGTTCATGGGATAAAAGATGGTTGGTTGCATATTCTGGGTTTGTTGACTTGGAGATCCAAGGAGGGCTATCGAAGATCTTGTCAACATAGGCATTAGGCATAAATTTATGAACACAAGTTTGGAAAAAAAATTGGGTTGTATATTACTTCCAAGAAAGTGGAGGTGAAGGTAGTGAACTCTAAGGATAAAGTGTTGGGATTGGAAAATGATATGCCAGTTTAAATTGCAGATTAAAAAGGATGTTTAGACTTGAGAGTGATGGAGATGAATGAATTTGACATAATATTGGGGAAAGATATCTTGAAAGTTAATAAATTTGTGGTAATACCATACAATGATGAGTTGGTTTTGGTTGGTGACACACAAACTTGGAATTTTCCTACCCATAAGCAACAAAGGAAGGCAAAAGTGCATTTTTTTTTGTATTAAGTATGAGTAGGGTGATGAAAAAATTAGAAGATGAGGCACATGAAACCGTCATTAGAGATACCAAGGAAGTTGTGGGGACGGGGATGCCTATTCCAACCAAATTTTTTGATGTATTGGACAAATATGAAAATTTGATGCCTCAGGAATTGTCAAAGTACTTCCACCAATACGTTCAGTGGACCATAATATTGAGTGAGACTTGGGGAAGCAACAACCAATAAGATATTCTTATATATTATCGATGCTATATTTGGAGACATTGAAGTTCCAGTTTAAGGAATTGATGGATGCATGCACTGTATGTCCTTCACAGTCTCCTTATGGTTCCCTGATGCTTCTTCGGAAGAAGAAAGACACAAGTGAGTTACAAATATGTTGCGAATGTCATTATTTTTACAAGAAAACAATAAAGAACAGATAACCCTTCCATTTGAAATTTTTTTTTATAAGTTTGTTAAGGCCAAAGTGTTTTCAATGCTTGACTTAGGGCATGGATATTATCAAGTGTGAATAGCAGAGGGTGAAAAAATGAAGATAGCAATAATGAAAAGGTATGGTATTTTTTAGTTCCCTATCATGCCTGGACTATGTAACACTCCTCCAACATTTTTCACTTTGACGAATGATTCCTTTTATCCATATTTGGATTCGTTCAAGGTAGTATACCTACACGACATAGTAGGTTACAACGAAATAATGGAGGATCATGAGAGGCATTTGGAATTTGTATTCGAGGCATTGAGGGAGAATCAATTGTACTTGAAGAAATTTAAGCGAATTCTCGTGCAATCAAAGATTTTGTTCCTTGGACATTGGATTAGCGAAGGGTGCATATGGATGGACCTGGAGAAGGTTGATGCGATTGAGGATGGGGAGTAACCAACGAGTGTCCATAATATGAGAGTTTTATTGAAGATCAAAAACTACGACAGGATGATTGTAGAGGGCTATTCCAAGATAACTTCATTGCTGCCATACTTGTTGATGAAATACAAGTGATGGAATTCGACCGAGAGATGTCATGAAGCCTTTGAAGAATTGACTAAGAGGACAGTAACATCATCGATATTGAAGTTGTATAACCTTGATAAACCATTTGAGGTGCACATTAATTCTTTTGAATTTGTGATTGGGGTGTGTTCATGCAGGATGTACATCTAGTGGTGTATGAGAGTGGGAAATTACAAGAATGAGAGCAATGATATCTGGTTAATGAGAAAGAGATGAATGCAATCATCTAATGTATTCAACTCTGGAGAGACTATTTTATTAGGAAACTATTTGTTTTCAAGGCTGAAAACATTGTAGTGAGTTACTTTGAATCTCAGGAAAAGTCGTAAGTGAAGCAAGCTTGTTGGCAAAATTTATTTGTAGAATTTGACATGACAATTGAGTACAGGCCATGTAAATAATGTCGTGGTAGATGACCTTAGTATAAAGGAACAATTGGTTGTGATTAAGGAGGAAGAGGACCATGGTAAACCAAGTGAACATTTTACCATATTCATATGAATGATGATTTATAGAGGAGACTTAGTAGAAGTCTAGGGACAAATACTCAGGTGAAGAGCATCATGAAGTAGATAAAGGGACGAAATATGAAAAAATTATTTATGCAAGATGGAATTATGTTCTATGGTGATTGTCTCTATGTTTTGAAGTCATTAGGAATTAGGAGACACATCTTGAAGGAATTCCATGATTCTCCTTGGTCTAGCCACCCAGAGTAGCATCGAACTTTGGCATTATCGGAGAGAGGATACTTCTAGGAAAGGATAAGAGAGGATGTGGAGGAATACATGCATACTTGCATGATTTGTTGATAGGAAAAATCAGATGCCATACAATAGGGAAGATTATTGTAGCCTTTGATGATTCCAGGGATACCTTGGATAAACATTTTGATGGAATTCATCACTTAGTTGCCACATGTATAAGGGTATAATGAGATCATGGTCATTATCAATAGTTTTTCCAAGTATGTCATTCTTGTTTTGGTGAAGATGCCATGTCAAGAAGAGAAGACAATGGACCTATTATTTAAGAACATTTTGAAGTATTGTGGAATGTCAATGAGTATTATATCTAACAAAGATAGGAGGTTCAAAAATATGTTTTGGAGCACGTTGTTCAAGTTGTCCAAGATAGATTTGTTGCATAGTTCGAGTTACCATCTATAGACTGATGGGCAAACTATATGCATCAACTCATTGTTGGAAGACTACTTGGGATGCTATATGACGGTTGATCAAAATAATTGGCTAGAGTTGTTGGGCATAACATAGTTAACCTATAATTTACATAAGAGTTCTATGATAAGGTATAGTCCTTTTGAGTTGGTTAATGGAGCAATGCAAATCACACCACACATAGTGTTACCATGAGGATATATGAAGAGTCTGCCTGTGGGGAGCTTCCCGAAAGCATGGGAAGAATCTTTGGAGTTTTGATCAGTGCACTTGATGGATGCAACAAACATAATGACGATATGGGAAGATAAGGATAGATGGGATGCACATTTAGAGGTTGGAGATATGGTTTTTCTAAGAGTTTTAAATGAGTAGTTTCCTATACCAAAGGGGACACCGAAGTATTTGACGAGGAAGTTCGAGGGTCCATTCAGAGTGAAGAGAAGAATTGGAGAGGTTGCTTATGAACATGAGGTGTCAAGCCACATGAATTCCAAACATCATGTGTTCCAACTAAGTATTTAAAGAAAGGAAGAACTGATATGGATCATACTGAGAGATCAATACCATCAGGATGGCCAACTTTGATTGTAGATTGACCATAAATAATTTTGGAGAATATTTTGGACTTGATGACTACTCGAGTCAAGAGAAACATTAAGAGAGAATACTTCATGTGTTCAAAGAATGCATTAGAGGAAATTGGCCAGGAAGTGAGGGATTTTTTGTGGTGATGGAAGAAGGAGATTACTAATATTGACACAGACTTAGCTTAAAATGTGGGATTAGTGATGATGGCAACAACTCGAGTTAGGGGAGGATGTCAGGATCCCAAATCAACACCATTAGCACAAGGTAAGTTGAGTGCCCAATTAGGTGCCCACAAGATGAATTAAAGACTTTATAGCCATGCGTGCCCAAGTCAGGTGAAACGATGGGTGTGGAGCACAGGTGTGGCATGTTGGACACACGGGCCAAGTTTTTGTGCAAGTCGGGAAAGTTGGATGAATGAGCAGTCTCATGAAACATCACATGTAGTGCATGGCATGAAGGCATGCAACCTCTTTGCAGTTGCTCAAAGGCGAGGTGCTCTGGTGGTTGTGGTAGAGTTTTCTTGGTGTGTACAAAAGTGCAATGGGTGGGTGTGCTCAAAACATATGTTATTTCAGTTTGGTATGTTGGGAGGGCATCGACCAATGGCTTTGGCACCATAATGATGGATGGCTCACATATAAATAAAATTGACGATGTGGACAATGTGACATCCACTTGCACACCACATAACACACAAGTTTGTGGTGTGACAAAGATCATGTAAGGCATCAAACGATAGAAGAAGTGGGCGAAGCAAGAAGAAGGTGCAGAAGAGATGCGCTCATCTTGGGAAAGCTAGACATAATTCGTCCAAGAGTTTTATGTGGTATGTTTGCTTGTAAATGGTGAATCTTTGGTTGCCCTACATTTGGCTGTAAAGTCTAGTTTTTTTACATGTATTTTTTAATGTGTTAAATGAGAGTTGTTACCAACTCATCCAACCTACACTTGATGTAAAAGCACTTCTGTAATAATAAAGAATTTAATTTACTTTATAATTCTATTGGTACGCTCTTGGTTATCGTTGGTTTATTTTCACACTATTGCATATGATTAAGTTTATATTGTTCGATGTTGCATAACACTTAATGTAAATAAGGACACTGTAAACTCATGTAATAGATTAAAATATTAATTACTCAAGGTTAAGTAGCTACAACAAATTAATGAGTGTACACGATAGGTGTAGTTCAGAAGTTAAGTAATTGTAAGTTAGTTTCACCATAACAGTGAACCTCACTGATGACACACGCCCAAGGTAATCTAATTGGTGTGACTATCATGGGATTGTGACACATAACTTGAATGTACATTTCCTCCCTTCAGGAAAACCACATTCTTGAGGGTGTTTACCATCTCCATTGGACTATGTAGTTGGTGGTTGATCAAGCAATTATTTAAAAGCAATGCAAAATCTACGAGGAACTATAAGTTAGAATTGTGAATGTGAGTAGTTAGTACATTGCATGTATCCCATAATCTTATGCTCATAGGAATATCATATATTACAATTAGATTTGAAGAATTTCAATTCTTTATGAATTAAAACTCTTTTGAATGGTCACGATTTCATATACTCTGAATATCCATCGTCTAAGTCATAATTCAACGGATTAATTTAAAGGTTTGGGAAGTGGAAGATCACATTTTTCAATTTCAAACCCAAGAATATGAAATTAGAAACATTTTTCCATGTATTTAGAAATCATCATTTATCTTCTATTTCCCGTGTGAATTTATATTCTGATCCATAGTTTCAATTTGACTTCAATGTTTGATCATCTTCAATTCCAACTTCATATTCTCTAAGATGGTGTGACACTAATTTGTGTCTATGAGATGATGTGCATCATTCCTTGCATCCTAAATCATAAAATGTCTAAGGTTTAATTGAAGCGGATGAAATATTATTTCTTCAATTTAAGGACCAAATCTATTGTGTATTCATTGTAAGATAAATGTTGTTTTGAAGTGAAATTAATAATATGTTTTGGTACATGGTTGTTACCATATAAAGTGTTGGACAAATGTGTTATAATATTAAGTATATTAAATTTTATAACATCTTTTAATATTAAATTTTATTCAAATAAATATATAATATTACGCTTCAAGTGTTATAGCATTATGTATTAAAGAATAGAAAATGATGCCTATCTCCACATATCAACGACATTTAGAAATGTGGTCTATAATGACGTCACTAGTATGACGTTATAAAACAATGACTATGACGATGATATCATTAATCCGACGTCATACAGAAGAAGACTTTCCAATATTTTAAAAGCTGCTTTTATATGGAAGACTCTTCTAACATATGGAAGACTATTCTAACGTTAGAACGTTGATAAATTTAATACTTTTAATGATATTTTTATATCTTTGGTGATTAATAAACAACTTCTACCCTGAAAATTTATACATGATAATGATGTCAACGTATTCTCAGCATACTAACGTCGTGAGCGACTAAATTTTGACATGTTAGCAGATAATATGTGCTTCATTAGAAAAAATCGATTGAAAGTGAGGTTGACATCGAATTTTAGCGAGGCAATTCAACAGTAAATACTACTAATATTCCCCTGGGTGAGTGCCGATCTTTTCGCACTAAATTTTTATACTCGAATCGGATATATCGAATTGGACAAAAGTGTGTCTCATAATTGAGTGATAGAGTAATTGAGTGATCTCATAATTGAGTGATAGAGTAAGAATCCAATGGTCCCCTGGATCTTCTGACACGCGGGAATGCACATCATTTGTTTTTAAATGGTGAGTGCTGATCTTTTCGCACTAAATTTTTAGAGTATAATTGGAAATATCGGTGTGGACAAAAGTGGGTCTCATAATTATGTATATATATGTTTTGTAATTTTTTTTTAAGTATATTTAATAATAATTTTAAAATTATTTTCAAGTAGTATTAATTAATGGAGTTGTCTATAATGCTATTTTTTGGAGATTCAGGTGACGGAATCCGGCAGAAGCAATTGAGGTTAAATCTTGATTTGTTGCAATTAAATTGGTTTTTTAACTGCATATTTGGATTCAGCACCCTGAAAATCTTTCTGGGACGCTTTGATTGTGCAGAAACTAGCTATCAAACTTGCGATTCCAATAAATTGCTGGCGAATTTTGACAGGAAGGAAAAACTTTCAAAAAAATCGCATTATAGACAACCGCTTAATTATATATAATATAAAAAATTACAGAATATTATTATAATTACGCATATGAAGCATACTAATTTCGATGGGAAGTCTGAAAGGCTAATATTAATAGAAAAATGAAACTGGACAGAAAATATAGATAAGCTTTTATTATTCAAGAGTTATTACATTTTTGGCTTCTTAGAAAACCGTGAGGCATGTTCAACTAATCGCGACCACAACGTTCATTGTAGCACCATTTATGTGTCTGTTGAGTTATACAGCACGAATGGAGGTAACCCAGAGTTATACAGCACGAATGGAGGTAACCCCGATGCAGCGAGCTGATAAAGTGTATCATTTGCGAAGGAGAAACGCAATGACCAGGTCAAGTGTATTGGGCAAGTACTCTCCAAATTTCACAGCGGCTCTTTTCTCAATCCTGGAGAAAAATTCATCTATAAGATATTCATTCCATCCCAAGTGGGCTCCCACAATATTTTCGAACAAGGCTCTGTAATGCTTTCCTACTATTCTACCAAACATCTCCTCCTCCCCCTCTCTAACCTCCGTCAATGGATGTAAAGGAAACCCACTCAGAGTCATCACGCTGTCTATTTCAAAAGAGTTCTCCGTCTCCACTATGATCTTTAGCTCCCCCACGCTTGGACCATAGTAGGGAATGTTGAAGGAGTCTAGTTTCTCCTCCTCAATCAAACCCTGCCAACAAAATCTCGATCACATACTGAATGTATTAAAACCTAATTATGAGATAATAATATTGAATTATATAATTTACCTCCTTTACCATCTCCTGAAATGCAACTTCCAAGTGAAAAGCACAATCTCCCAACCCGCTTTGTTCCTTTATGTCCGTAGAGTTACGGGCCAAGAGAGCGATGAACAGACATCCTCCAGGAATAATCTCTTCCGCTCTTGCACCTAAGAATGTTGCAAAGTCTTGTTTGAATCGGTTCAGATAGGCATCGGCTACTTCATCACTTGATATGTAGACATGCCCACCGTTCCAAGCAGGGGAACATCTGTCCTCAATGCTAGCAGGAACCTGAAATTGAAAACGATTAATAATATATCGGCTTCATCAGTATTAAGCTAGATTTGGTGAGATGGGAAAATTAAATGACATAACTATAGGGCTTAATGTCTTTCTCACTCACTTGTGAAAGCCAATGGAGGCTGGTGGAGGAATGGCAGAAATGGAGGGTTTGCCGTGGGAAAAGTCGCCTGTAGTGAGATCCCGACACGGCTGATGCGAAGTAACATCTAGTCGCTGGAGGGTTAACTTCACTGTGCGCTGCTGCTGTTGCTGTTGGTAGTCCTGTTCTTCCATCTCCAGATACAATTTCAAGTGCACCTCGAAATGGAGGCAATGTTCGAAACAATGTATTGAAATCATTAGATGGAAGATCAACGAAGTGAACCTGGAATTCTGGTACGTCTACGCAATGGCGAATAAAAATGGATTTGACAGCTGTAACAATGGTGTCAGCTGTGAGAAGAGTATTCATTCCAGTTGCACACCCAAAGTCTGCGATGCGAAACACACCATCTACGGCCTTGATCAAGGATCTGACGTTCTGGTAGATTCCGTGCTCCAAGAGGGGTTTAAGGGCCAGAACAAGCTTTAACTGCACAAAATGAATGCAATAATATGGTGTAGTGCAATAAGATATGGGAACTAACATTTAAGCAGCAGGGCTTCATTAGGTTAATAGAATTACCTGCACAGACGGAGAATGGTAAGCATAACTTGAATCTCCATTTCCTCCCTTCATGCTGAGCACATTCTCAAGGTTGTTTACCGTCTTCATTGGACTGCAATTATTTCGAAGTAACGCAAAATCTCAGAATAACATTCAGTCCGAAATCTGAGCCGTGATGAGTAAGTTGCATGCAGCGCCAGTTTTTATAGAAAAAGAAGGCCTAATAAGATGATTTAACGATGATGTGACGTCATATCGCAGATCACTATAATAATGATGTCGTTGTTCTAACGACTACAACGATGATGTCATCAATCTGATGTCATATCGAATATTTCAGAAGGGAATAGGTTGGTAAATGGAGTTGTCTATAATGCGACTTTTTGGAGATTCCGGTGACGGAATCCGGCTGAAGAAATGAGGTTAAATCTTGATTTTTAGCAGTTAAAATGGTTTTTTAACTGCATATTTGGATTCAGCGCCCTGGAAAACCCATGTGAGCCATTGATTGTGCAAAAAGTAGCTATCAAACTTGGGATTCCAATGAATTGCTGCCAGATTTTGACCGGAAAAATCCGCCGGAAAGGCTTTCAAAAAGTCGCGTTATAGACTACTGCTTGGTAAATTGAATTGGTTGATAAATTTAATATTTTTAATGTTATTTTTATATCTTTCGTGATTAATAAACAACGTCTACCCTAAAAAATTATACATAATAATGATGTCAAGCTATTGTATTTCGGCAAAGGCTAATCAGCGTCTCATAGGGCATTAAATGCCCTGGTACATGCATGCTCTATAACAAAATAACACACAACTTTTATTTTTAATTTATGTAGTCACCAAGGATGTGTGTTATTTTTAATTTATGTAGCCACCAAGGTTGTGCGTTATTTTGTTATAAAGCATGCATATACCAAGACATTTAATGCCCTATGGCACGCTGGTTAGCCATTGCCGTATTTACACTTCAATTGTCACATGGCTATTAATTATGCTCCAAATTCGATGTTCGCCTCACACTTCCGATCGAATATTTAATTGTGGTACATCTTTTCTACATTACGAGGTGCAGTCTCAACATGACGCTAGAATGCTGAGATACGATAGTAAGAGCTAACGAGCATTAGAACGCTGAGATACAATAGTAAGAGCTAACGAGCATACCATTGGGCATTAAATGCCCGGCTACATGCACCCTCCATAATCCAATAACACAAAAGCGCGGTGACTAAATAAATAAAAAGTAATAATACATATTATTGAGCTATCGAGAACACATACAATTAAACATTTAATGCCCAATAATATACTTGTTAGTTCTTACCCGAAAATACACGTAATGTGTTTTTAGACACACTAATTTTATCAATATCGACGTGCACAAAAGTGATGAGTAATATTGTAAAAATTTAGAGCGTAGGTGTCATTTCATCACCATCTTCATTTTTATTGTACACTCAAACTTCATATTTACTCCAGGTCCAAAAAGTCATCGAGAGATGAAAACTCCTATCCATATAAAACGGCTACGTTCCTGACAAACGAGGAGGTGACATGCACACCCACTTTTAACCATGTTTTCACAAGTGTTTTTTACTTATAAAATTAATTGTAAAATATTTATTTTTTATATATTTGGACATGGGTATTCGATCATTGTTATTTGCACAAATGGATCAGTTTTCATTCACAATTATTGATTAATTTTTCATCTTAATAATGTTAAAACAACCTAAGTTTCAAAAATATTAAACAAAATCATAAAAGATAAATGGATCAATTTTCATTCACAATTATTGATTAACTTTTTATCTTAATAATATTAAAACAATCTAAATTTCAAAAAT
>APFE030025649.1:0-11665 GCA_000404065.3 Pinus taeda | reverse complement strand
TCTTGATGGTTTGAGGAGTGGTAATTCCCACCAATGCATTACAAGATATCGTCGGATTCATTTGTTCTTCATCTAGGCTTTGTTCCTGGAGTATATCCTCTTCTTTTGACTTTTATTACTCATTTTCTTCTTCCTCTTCACAATCTATGTAGAATAATTTCTTCTCAGCACACTTATGACCTTTAGTGTATTTACTATCACAACTGTAACAAAGCCCTTTTGCTCTTTTTTCTTCCAATTGTTGAGGTGTCAACCTTATAGGTTGTGGAATGCTAGGCACCACACTTCCATCTTTATAGTTGTGAGTGGTATGCTTCTTGGTTGCCATAATTTTGCTTTCCATTTTTCTTGCTAACCTGAATGCCTTCTCTAATGAATCAGGTTCCCAAAGGCGAACATCATGTTGGATATTATCCTTTAAAGACCCTATGAACACATCAATCCTATGCTCCTCTGGAATATCTTTTACCCTTATGTTCAATTTTTGGAACTCCTCAATGTGCTCCATTATTGAACCCTTTTGTTTGAGACTTATCAATTGGCTAAAAAGTGTTGCTTTTTGTATCCTCATAATGTGCTGTCAATTCTTCCGTAAAAATTGCCCAAGTGATAATTTGTTTACGAGAGCAAAGCCATTGATACCATACAAACTGATTTGGTTCCAAATATAAAGTTGCATACGTACCTTTTGTGTGTTTTGCACATTATTGAGATCGAAAAATTGCTCCATCTGTAATATCCATGTTGCGGGATCCTTGCCATCAAACTTCCTCATATCGATTTTTTGGAATATGGTGGGTCTTCGATCCAACATTAGAGTCTATGGAATCATGATTAACATTTCTTTTGTTCTCATCATGAGTTTCCTTTACTACCCTTTCACACTTAGTGACCCTTTCTTGTAGCAACTTATTCATATTTATCTTCAATTCTTCCATGTTTGTCTACAAATCTATCTTCAAATCATCCATCTTAGCTTCCACGTCATTCATCTTAGCTTCTACACCTTTCTTTAAACAATCCATCATAGATTCTATTACTTTTTGTGCAAGTGACACTTGTTGCACTTGGTCTCGTAATTTTAATATATCATGTTGCATTTCTTCCTCTTCTTCATGAGTCATGCTAGAGCTTTCAGGTCGCCTACTAGGTGTTTCCATTTTCTCTCTTCGGGGCATCAATTACTGATAATAATTCTTCACTATGCCGTTTGAATTCCTTCCAAATAATTTTTCAAACCAAGCTTAACCAAAAATTTAAAAAATAATTGCCTTTGATGTATCTCTGTAATTTCGGATCATCCAGTTCTGAAATTGCAACCTATGGTAGCCCTCTATGTCCTCTTTCCAATGCCACCAGTCTGAACGAATTGGATTCTTCAATGAAGAGTTATGCCAAATCTCCCACAGTGACCTGATTATAGACTAATTCAGTAGAGAGACCTTGTACAACCATCCACGAGTCATTGTTTCAACCTCTGGCTCTGAAAAATATATAGAAGAAACTACAGTCCATCCTCTTTCTCCACCTTTTTATGAAATTTCAATCCAATGCTCATAGAAAAATTTTTGACGATTTTCCCCAGGTCACCTGTTTGGAATGTAATTCAGGAGTCTACAAAAATACCAACTTCCTCAAATCATATCTCCACACTTATAGTGCAAAATGCTCTGAAATTCGGACCCGAGATTTAGCACGATGTCTTCCCAAATGGGTTTTTTTTCAACTTCTGAAACATCACGGAAAAAAATTTATAGCGAAAATGCCATGATGACCTATTTGGAGCAGCGAAACCCTAGAATCCAAAGCTCTAATACCAAATTTTATGAAACCAACTCAAGAAAAGATAGAAAAGATAGATCAATGCCTTAGAATTCAGCCTCTTCGAGGGGGAAACCTCCTTAACATTACATAAATGAACAATTCTTGGATGATACAAATGAAAAATCTCCTTTCTATATATAGATCAAGGGGTTATAACAAATCCGAGCCTACATAACAATAATTATGTAAGGGGCGGAATAATAACAATAGTGGCTTCTGGGGGCACAATATAACAATATGGCACAATAGGGGCACAACAATATTAATAAGGGGTACAACTACAATAGTAATGGGGTAATCACTAGTATTATGGGGATCCAACACTATCCATCAGGGGTCAAATCAATGAGAAGAGGAGTTGTTTCAACCATTTCTAAATAAGGAACTAGAATCTAGGCAATCAAACAACTTGCCTCTAAAAAAGGGGAAATTGATTCATTACCCTCAAAACAACTTTTAATCTAATGAATCTATCATCTACTAGTGTTTAACTATTGCATTTACAAACCATGGCATTAATTACATCAGTAAATTCACCTGCATGAGAGAGAAAACAAGAAAACATTCAAAATTTAGCAAAACAGTCATCTTGAATAAAATTGCCCTACGTGTAGCGCCACTGGTCCTACGCACAATGCCGCTTTGAGCCCACGTTTGGAGGCCTTTCCATGATCCAAATTGAGTCTAGCATAGTTCATTGGAAAGGTATTCAAGTATACGTTCCATAACACCTAGAATTTCTACATTTGAAGCTCATTTTCCCCTTCAAAAACGGATTCTCCCAAGGTTGCTTCTAAGTGTCCAAAAACTGGCAGAAAGGTCAAATTGCGAGTATTTTTGGATCTTTTGTCGAACTAATTCTGCTCCAAAAATTCTAAAAATTTCTACGGTGCATGTCCTTCATGCCCTAAATCCAAAATGGCAAGCCATTTGTTCATTGGGTTCCCCTACAAAAAGCGCAACGCAAGTGGCGTTGTGCTTCTGGGTAGACTTTCTGTGTATTGAATTTTCAAAATTCAAAAATGACAAAATTTTCTCAAAAACTACCAACAAATGGTATGAGGAACCACTATCAGCCACTTTGATTATCCAAGGAAGCATATTTAATCTATCCTCCTCATATTTGCCTTCTAAATCCCTCCTTAACCTAGTCTTCAACTTTTTGATCCTCATGTTACAAATTTTATTGCGAGCCATGTAATGGTATGCCATGTGTCTAAGCATTTTCTTGTCCCTATTGACCTTCTTAATCATCTCCTCAAGATGTATATTAACTCTTTCAAGCCAAGTCTCCCTATCCTTTTCAATTTCTTGCTCGATAGGAGTCAAAGTGACATGAGCCTCTTTGTCACTTTCCTCTTTTATTTTAGTACTTCTAGCTCCATGAGGACTTGTTTGTCACTCAATTGTTTGTGCTCGTGCTCCAAGTATGTGATAACAAATTTGGCTCCCTCTGGGTTGTCTATCAAGGCTTGTATCTAATCTTCCTTCTCCTGAATGATGATGTCTTTGATAGTTTCCCTCTGCTGAGCTTCTAAATCAATAATCTCATTGTCAAGTTGCTCAGGCTCATCATGTTCTTCCAACTAAAACTCTCTTTCTTGCTCATCATCCTAGTCTTCTTCATGCACCTTTTCCTTCCCTTTGTTCAGTTGTTGTACCTGTACCTGTTGTGTCGATGAACAAGGAAAAGCCCCTTCCACATCCTGTGGAGATAACATTTTCCTATGGGCTGATGAAGAAGGCAAGGTCTCTTCCACATCCCGTGGAGCAAACACTTGCCTAGCAGCTGCAAACAATTTCCTTATACCTCTTTGATATGTCAAGTATACTAGCACCTTGGAAATTTTTGTCTCCTTAGTTCCTTCTCCTGTTACCACATGACTAGAATGCCCACCTATTTCTTGAACCATGGATGGAGGAATTTTGGGTCCCCTAAACATGTCATGAGCAATGAAAGTTTCCCAAGGGATGTTGAGGAGACTGACATGGTGAAGAACATAATCTTGATCAAGGATTAGTGATAGATGGTATTCATTTGCTAAGGGTATGGCTTCTTCTACATAAGGTAAGCCATCTTATCAATGTTTCTAAACAAAAAGTATGGGAGGTTCAACATTTTTACCCTTGTAAAGTGCATGATGAGCCTGATATGGTAAGTGTAAAACTTGGAAAATCTGCTCTCACAAGTGAAATATTTGATGATGACGCTCATCAAGGGGACATACCTGTTCTCTAGAAATTTTAAAGGGAAGAGCCTCTTCACCTGACTTCTATGCTGAGGTTTAATGTAAGGCTCATAATAATGCTCATTAAGGTCCTACGCCTTATACCATTTCTCACCAACATTAGGAATCCTGGTGGCCTTTGAAATGATTGATGGTGACACTATGAAAGTCACCCCAGCAAGAGTCACTTAATTGTTGTGCAGGTGGGCTACAAAAAGTCTAGCCAGTTCATGGTGAAATTGGACTCTCTCCACTAGTTCACAAAATTCATAACATTCAAGGTGTCTAAAATATGAAACTGCCAATGGAGAGGCTTGTAGTTCTCTTAGGTTACTTGGCTCTTCTCTTGTGATCTTGCCTCCCTTATGAGGCTTTCTATGTTGTCTGTTTCTCTCTGCTGAACTATCACTTGTTGTCTTCTCCTCATCATAATCACAATCTCCTCTATCCATGTTAACTAGCTTTTTAGTTGCACAATCATGAACAATGAAGATGGGAATGAGTGGGATGCTTTAGGGTTTGTAGGGATGAGTTTTGAGTGAATTTAGGCACTTATGGGTAAATTACGAATCATGAGGGTGAGGGAGAGGGTTTCTCAAATGAGGGATATATGAGGGGAGAGGGAGTTATATAAAAGGGATTTTAGTTCTAGTGATAGGTGACGGGGAAAATAAACCAGTTAGGGTTTTATAAGGGAAAACTAGGGTTTGATATTGAGTGTGAAGGAAATGTCTAAAACAATAATTGTGCAAGCTAAAAATCAAGTAGAGTAGGGAAACTTACTTGTAGAAGAGGAAATTGCAAAAAAATTTGTGAAATTTTGGTGTCTGAGGCAATTTTGAAGCTCACTGCCCTGCATGCATCACCTTCGCCCAAAAGCGCAGTACCTTTTTGCAAGCCACTTTGGGAGGTGTTCCCAATGTCCAAATTAGGCACGGGATATCTCGCTAGAAATATTATCAAGTCTAATTTCCAAAAAAACTTGAATTTTTAAATTTGGTGCTCATTTTCCTTGCCAAAAGCTCAATTTCCCAAGACTGGTCAAAATATGCAAAATGAGGCTACCAAAATGTAGAGTGTTGTTTCAGTCAACTTTTGGAGGTCTTCCTCACCTCCAAATTGAGCTTAGGATGGCCATTGGAAATATCTCCATGTCTAGTTATCATTTGACTCATAAAACAAGTCATTTGGTCACTCCAGTCAGGAAAAATATTGATTTTCCCAAGGTCACTCCGGAAGTGCATCAACTCTCCTGAGGAAACTGTATCTTTGACATTTCTCTAAAACCGTGACATGTGTGTAAAATGTGAAGGAGGTTTTTATTCCTTGGCCTATTGTGGACAAAAACCTCTCTCACTGTTTCCAAATTCGGCCCCGTTTGGTCTAGAACATAGTTTGAAGAAAAATTGGCCCTATGTATGGCAAATGATTTGTCCCTTAGAATGACTTACTAAAAAATGATGGAGACATGATGTGTATGAGTTGGAATGGCCTCATACTCGCTGAAATGACCTCCCTTATGCCTCATATACTTAGATGTCTCTAATTCCATAGCCAACCCTAGCTCAATGGGTGAGGAAATTAGGGTTTAGTGCTTGTGGAAAATGATGATTTGGACACCCTTAGGAAAAAACAACTCCCTTTGGCATGCACTTAACCCTTTGAAACTTTACCCTTTCACTTTACTATTTCCTTTTAAAAATTGATCTTTTTATGGTTTGGCTTCTTTGGAACACCGAGTTAACAACTTGGGATGGTGAAATTATTACATTTGAAAGACATAAAATTACATAATGAAATACAAACAAATTCAAAATACTCTGTTTTCACCTCAAAAACATGTTTTTGAGATGAAAATTAAATTAGGTTACAAAAACTATATTTTCAGTAGGCTATGACTTCCAAGCCATCATGCTTGACTTATGGATCATCCTCATTCCCTTGTTGACCTTTATTTACATTTGAAAATCAGTTTCTTAACCTTTCTAATGAAACCCTAGACCTAATGAAACCAAACCCTATGACCTAATGAAATGGAATTCAGATTTAGGATCAACAAGTATAGTCTATGAGGGAGGAATAGAAGAGAAAACAACCATTAGTGGATCCATGACCTAATGGAGTGATGAAAAATTTACAGTATGGGACTCCTACTATGAAAATGCAAAAGAGCAGACTTTCATCCCTGATGGAAGTATGAAAAGACTGACACTAACACATTGATAATGTTCTTTATTCTTTCTCCTTTTGGAATTAAAACTAGAATCTTGTGATGTAATTGTTAGTGAAATTAGTATTTTATGTTATATAAAGAAACTTTTGATTATATATAGAAGAATTTCATGACACTTTAATTATATAGTTTTATTGAATAAAATTAATCATTTTCAAATTTTTTATTAATTTATAAAAAAATTAATAAAAGAATAAAAATATAAATTTTCTCGTTTATATAAATTTTACTATTTCACTATTGCTTATTATCCTGGCTTATTATGTTACTGTGTGACATATAGAGATGGGTTGGAGTCTTGGAGGTATTAGTTTATAATGGTATATAAAATTTGATGAAAGTTTTGTGTTGTGCCCAATGTTAACATTAAGTTTCAAGTTTTTTTATAAGATGACATCATCGTGCCCAAAATGTTTTTCAGGGTGCTGAATCCATATATACAATAAAAAAGTAGTTTAAATAACACAAATCAAGACACCAAAAAGTCCAAAAAACTCTATAAAATAATCTAAGTGACTGTTCCGTCGGTAAATACGATTGCTTTCCTTATAGTAACAATTAGAGGGCTTTGTTTAATAACTTGCTAGAATGTTTCATGGCAAAGGTGTGCAAAAATAAAATCATAATCCGTAGTGAAGCAGTTCGTATTATTAAGCGGTGGATGAATAGTAAAATCGTAGTATGTATTATTGAGCAGTGAATGAATAGTGAAATTTCGTGCTCTTTTTAGAAAATGCTAATAGTAGATGCAAGGCCACTATTAAGTCTAAGCTAAAAGATGAGCCCAAAAATGATGTCAATACCAGTGTCCTCCGAGTTCAACCATTAGTGAAGACAGTAACTCTTTCTCTGAAGAGTTTCAAACCTCCAATGCTAATACTCTTTGATGAGCCTCTTCATTGGGTAACTATATGGACCGTAATTCAACTTCTAGCTTAGTAAAATCAAATATTCTCACAATTTATTACATGTTTTGATTATATTTTGTTTAATGAGATGAGTGAAAGTGAGATATTATGCCTAGTGGACTAATGTGCATTAAATGCACGTTTGTGAGAGAGAATCATGGAATTTTGGCAAGATTAAAGGCTAAAACTCGAATGCAGCAAGCAAGAGAGATTGTAGGAGGTAAATCCTTCTCATTTACTCCTCCCTCATTTGAATATTCCTCCATCAACCACACTAGCTCAGAGTACAAGCAGCCAAGTCATGAAGATCGAAAGGCAGCTGAGCAAGTGATATTCAAAGAGTTAGCTCATCTTGACAATGGGAGCCCAGCCTCCCTAGATTTAAGGAACTCGTTGGAGACTTCAGTTGGATAAATAAAGAGGCGTAGAGCCTCATTGGGATTTGAATTTGTTTTGTAAAAACACTAGTTATTTTCAAGCTCCAGACTTGTAGAACACATTGTTATGTAATTTTTTGTTTTGGTAATGAGAATGGGCTTTTTCTTGAGCTAGTATTGAGTTAACTTAGAGGGCTAAATCTCTTGGGTTAGGGCCAAACCCTAGCAGAAAAGGCTCCTCTTCTTGTATCTATATGCTAAGATTATTTTCATAGATTCATGGTTAAATTGTCCTTAGAAGTATTTCATTGCAAGTAGTGTAGATTTGATTAGTTTGGTTATTACTTTGCTTCCATTTGTGCTTTACTTCAGTAGTAGGTTAGAAGGGATAAAAGGAACACTAAAAAGCTATCAATAGGTGTCTTGGCCTCACTTCTTCCTTTGGGGATCATGATTTGAGGAAAGGACCCCCATGGAGCCCCGAAAAGATAGAATTCTACTTTCTCATAGAATTTAGAGTTTCGTGTGCTTAAGTTAGCATTTGATCAGTTTGCAAGTGTAGGAATTATTCCTAATTTCTTCCATCTTCAGCCTTACAGTAGATTTCATCAATTATTTCACTTTATTCTAAAAATTATCCTCATAGATGAAGTAGACAGCTAGCTCACAAAACTTTGTTTTTCTAACTTATTGAAATTCTTCTTGTTTACATAATTTTTTTGCAAATATCAATGTTTGATGCAGAGGATGTGTTTTAGAAGTAGAGAGAGGTCTCATAGCAAGAAACCAGCTTCAAACTCCATCCATCCATGATTGTTCCTTTCTTTCACTAAGATCTTCACCAATTTCATAATTTTACATGAAAACTCCTCCAAGCATGTTGACAAAATCCAAACATATCCCAACCTTGGTTTTAAGTTCTGAGTGTTCCTATGCATTTTCTCACTCCATTAAACCCACCAAACACCTAACCTAAGCCTTCCACCACCTTCAACACCCATCGTTTTTCTCTCAGCTATATCCTATAGAAATATAGGGAATCCTGTTGGTTTTTAGGACAACTTGTAGGTTTTCTTGTAGTGGGCTGTTTTGAGGATGAATTGAGGAAAAACCTATAGGAAGCCACACAAGGTAACCTAAGTGTCTCCCAAACCTTCCAACCATCCACCAGCATCCCTAATTTACCTGTCACATCACCAAAGGAGATTAGCTTTCACATTTGTTTTCCCATAAAAAGAACAAAAAGAAAAAAGAACAGATTTATTTCAGTCACTTACATGTATAGTAGTAATGTTTGATGTTTTGAACTTCCATGCTTCAGACAATAGAATTTCATACATGTTAGCTTGGCATTCTTGTAAAGCATAATTTCTCAGCAGTTAGTTAGGAAATGGTGTGTTTTAGCATTGGATTTCAGTCCTTTTTCCTTATTGCAGTAGACAAGCTTTCTCCTAGAGTAGATTTCTCTTTCTTTCATTAGTAATCAAGATCCTTCTAAATCCATAGAAGTTTGGCTTGAAAACCATAGCGGTCTCTCGCCAGTTGAAAAATGAAAAAATGCAGAACCACCACTTTTACTTGTGTATACAGAATTGTCACCTCCAAGTTTGTACAAACCCCGGGTTGAGAAAGTAAAGCTGGTAGTCCCAGGAGTTGCATCATTCTTGTTGCAATACTGGTGTTCATCACTTTTTGGCACCGTTCTTGAGGAGGTATCTAAGTAATATGTGATTATTTCTTTCTTTCTTCCATTTCTTGTTTCTAATATTCTACTAGTACTTTAATTTTTGCAAAATTAATTTAGTTTGCTCTCTTTTACATTTTGCATTCTTTGCTTTCCTTTCCATTCTACAAGTAATATTTCAATCAAGAAGTTAATTTTTCATTCAATCAGTAGTTTTCATTCAGTCTGCAATTTCAATTCTTCAATTATTTTCAAAGTTTGGAAAAAACACAAAACACAACAAAAACATTTTTTCATGCCTCGTACGAATAGGGATAACTTAGGGAAATTTTTGCCAAGTATCCCCATTGTTTCAAACAACCCACCTTCCCTCTTCTTCAGTGGCTATGAACTGGAGGAACCCTTAACTGAGAAACCAGAAATATTTGAATGACCTACAGGGGAAGAAGAAGAAGAAGAACCCATTCCTACTAAACTAATGGCTGAAAACAGAAATGAGAGAGGAAATAGGGAAAGAGTCAAGGTGCCTTCCCCATCAGGGAAACCAATGGGGATAATAATATGAAAAATATAACCCCATTTTCGCTTCCTCATTTCCATGGCCTAACCTTAGAAGATTCAAACACTTTCTTATTTGAGTTTGTTGTTATATGTTGAACCTATGACTACACCAATGATGCACAGAACCTGAAACTCTTTCCATCCACTCTCAAGGATGAAGCTTTGCACTGGTTCATGGGTTTACCTGGAGATAGCATAACAACATGGGCTCAGATGCAGCAAGCCTTCAATAACAAGCATCGAGACTATTATAGGTCTAAAGACACTAAAGAGGAAATTTTTAGGATGACCTTAGGCAGTGATGAATCGCTAGAAGACTATGAAGAAAGATTCCAACTTAGCTACAAAAGGGCCAAGTGTACACTTGAACCTGAGTAACTAAAGCTAGTCCTACTTAGAGGACTAACATAAGATCTTCTGGATACCCTAAACTTGTTAGGAGGAGGGGACATCTACCATTTACCCTATGATGATATTAAGACTGTCTTTAGAAACCATTCTAGGGTAGCTAGGAAAAATGGTATGGGTGTTCAACCTATGGTCAGTCCATCCTGTTCCAATTCATCCATTAAAGGTGAAATTGGAAACATACAGGAGGATTTCAAGAGTGAGATGCTACAAACCCTAGCCTTATAGATGGACACCATGTACATTAAGAGAAAACATGTGGAAGGAGAGAGAGCCTTAGCCATTTTCTATCCTAGACGCACCAGGAGGCACCCTAGGAATCAATATCCATTGAATTCTATTGAAATCTCCTCAAACTATGAATAAAAATACTCCATAGGCAATTTCCCTTCTTTACCTGGACTAAAAGATGTATATCAAGGAGCTGAAGGGGTGTGATGCAGGTAAATTATAAGTGTGGACACAAACAATTCCTCTAGCTTGAGAGAGCAGGTATAGTCACAAACAGACAATATATGGAAGATTTCCCTAGGCTACAATCAATTAAGAGGGCCTAGCTCTGAGAACACTATTCCCCTTGGTGATGATTCTCTTTCCTCACTCCAGCTATCTTTTGTTTCTTTCCTTCGCACACTTGAAACATGTAAACAATAGCAAACAAAAAACATAATAGCATACAATACTGTATTTAGCCTACTTAACAGGTGAAGAAAAATTAAGCCATAAATATGTGAGATGACATTTCATGTAGGAAATCAATTGATATTTGCATCTATATTAGTTCAAGAAGAGATTACAATCGATGTCTTCACGTTGTTTCTCTCCTTTGACATATCTGGGTTCCCACACTTCTGCTAGCATCTCATGTATAGCCTCAACAATGGTAGTCTCAAAGCTCTTTCCTTTAGTCTTCACACCAAACCAAACTCACAATTCTCCCTTAAACACAAACTATAAAGCTACAAACTATGGGTAGCTTGTTGACTGCTCCAAAATCAAAACCTTAGCCAAAACTTAATTACGAATAAAACCTATCAACTAGCTTTTGCTTGGGAGAAAGAGAGGTTTATATGGCTGGGATGGAGGGGAGATGGTTCCTCTTCTCATGGGAGAAGGCCTTATCTCTTGCATTAGTTCCATCCTAGTAGAGGAAAGGAGCCCAAACTGACCTCCTCGACTCCATCTGGCCTAACCATTTACCAGACTTCCATTACAAAGCTTCTAGAGTTGGAAGCTTCGGCTCCATATTTAAAAAAAAATCCAAAAGAGAATTGACGTGACTGAGAAAGGTCTCTATCAATCTGATCGGTGCTAGGAACAATTGTAAACCCTTGATATCGGTGTGAGGAGGACATGGGTCTTTAGCACCGATCTTATAAGCTGGGATAAAGAGAATATTTTTGGGAAATAATGCAAAAAGGAATTGTTCAGCTCATGAGGAG
>APFE030025644.1:0-68489 GCA_000404065.3 Pinus taeda | reverse complement strand
ATATCTGGAAGATCGCGAACTGCCTGATATTTGCATGCTTTCCTTATTTGTGAAAAGCTTAGATGCCCCAACCTCCGATGCCATAACCAGTGCTCATCATCCTTGCTCAGATAGCATTGTTGTTGTTCTTCTTCAAATATGTACAGATTATTTGGAGTTCTTTTGCCTTTGATCACTGTTTTACCTGTATCAAGATCACGAACAAGACATCCATTTGACCTGAATATTACCTCGGTTCTTTGATCACACATCTGGCTGACACTTAGAAGATTATGCTTCAATCCATCAACATACAAAACATTTCCAGCCTTGACCTTTTCTTTTAACCGAGCAATGCCTTTTCCTTTTATAGTTGCAGGAGTATCATTTCCAAAAGAAACTTTCTTTCCCTTTTCTAGAGCAGAGTAAGACTCAAGTTTTTCTTTCTCACCTGTCATATGCTTCGAACATCCACTGTCAATGTACCATAGATTTTCTTGTCCCTCTGCATAAAATGCTATCCCACATCTTTCTGTTTGTGGTTCCTTTATTCTCCATGTTTTGGTGCTTGAGGCTTGTTCCTTTTTCTGCTGAAACCTGCTCCTGCATTCAGAATCTTCATGACCAAAGTTATTGCAAATAGAACATTCAACTTCATTTTCAAGAGCCGAAAAGTTGTTGTAGGTCCCTTTTGTAATCCCGGTCATACTTCTTTGTTTTTGAGCTTCTCTAGTCATGATTGTCTTATATGCAACACATTGAGCTGCTTTGTGACCAAAGTTATGACAAGAAAAACATTGTCCATTGAAGAAACTTCTGCGGTTATCAAATCTACCGGCCAAGTGATTGTAATCTCTATTGTTATTCATTCTTGAACCAAATTGAGAAGACTTTACCTGTGGCTGGTTGTAGCTTTTGTTCACTCTTAAAACAGATTGCCCCTGATAGCCTTTGTTTGCAATTTGTCCCTGCTTTACCTGATAGTCTCCATTGTGCTTTTGCTCACTCCTTTTTGCTGCATCAAGATAATGTTTTGAAGTGGATGCTTGAGAAGTTTCTCCATTATAGCCCAAACCTGTCTTGTTTAGAGGAGAACGTTGTAGATTGATAATCTCATCTAGAGTTTCAGATCCTTTGACAAACTTAAGATTAATAGCTTTTGTTTTCTCAATCTCTCTTCTAAGAGCAACAATTTCACCTTCTAACTTTTCAAAATGTTTTTCCTTTTCATCAATTTGAAATTGTAGAGTATCAATGATCATATTCTTTTCTTCTATACATCTCTTGAGTCTAGTAATTTCTTCAAAAGGTTATCCTCATCTATAGCATCCATATAATCATCATCTTCAAATGCCATTAACAGTTTATATTCATTACCTTGTTCATCTTCATCACTATTTGATAGACCATCACTATCTTCATGAGTGTAGTAGCTTTTCTTATTTGCACCCTGTTTCTTGTTCCATCTAGCAGGTTCCTTTCCTTTATCCTTATAAGGACATTTTGCAGCATAATGACCTACTCTTCCACAAGCAAAGCATTTAAAAGGTAACTTACCTCTGAACCTTCCAGAACCCTTTTGAAGATTTCTGACAAAATTTGATTCTTCTTCTTCTTCTTCTGGTACGTGACTTGCTTCATAATAATCTCCTTTGCCTAACGCCTTGAAAGCAGCTTCTCTTCTATCTGAGGGACCTCCCTTTCTCATTTCATAAGCAGTTAGAATTCCATGTAGCTGAGACATAGTAAGAATTCGTAGATTTTCCTTTTCTTCTATTGCAGATACTTTAGATTCAAACTTGGGGGACAATGATCTTAGAACCTTTTCAACCACAATAGCCTCTTTTATTTCTTCACCCAAATTTTCATGCAATTAACAATCTCATCTACCCGAAGAAAGTAGTTAGCCACATTTTCATCATTATACATCCTGAGATTCTCATATTGAATCCTGAGAGTTTGAAGTTTAGCACGCTTTACCTGTTCATCTCCTTCGTAGCTCAAGACAATCTTGTCCCATATTTCTTTTGCTGATTTATATTGCATAACCTTCACAAACTCTGTTTGAGATCAGCATCCCAGCAAAGTATTGACTGCTTTAGCATTTGTTCATATTTCTTCCTTTCGGTCGCATCTGTAGGAGTAGCTGAAGGAAAAGTGTAGCCTGTCTCTATGATATCCCAAACATCCGTACCAAGAGATTGAAGATATGCAGTAACTCTTACCTTCCAATAATTGAAGTTTTTCCCATCAAAAATCGGTGGCCTGATAGATGCTTCCCTCTCGTAGTTGCTCATGATGAAAGATCTTCCTTCAAGCGATCAAGGTTCTTTAGAAGGACCTGTTCTGATACCAATTGTTGAAAATAATACTGAGAGGGGGGGTGAATCAGTATTATCTAGTTCTTTTAACAAATCTTCCTTATTTACACTTTGAATTTTTTTTGCATATCAGTACCATAAAATAATGAGCAAGAAAAACAGACAGTCACATCAAAGAACACCAGATATAAGGTGGAAACCCAATGTGGGTGAAAACCACCTGCTGCAATATGTCTCTATCTTCTTTTCAAATTAGAAACTCCTTTTACAATGGTCTTGTACTGGTGCAGTCCTTTACCAGTACGCAGGCTGCAACCTGCAGAGAGCTACAACTCTCTCTCGTTTTCCAGTCTCTCCTGGAAGGGAGCTACAACCCCCTACTTATTTTCTTTCAAGGACCACTTTTCATAAATTTTCAAACTGGATCCATAAACATCAAATGATCATCAAGTACCAGTAAGTCACCCAGATAACCAGATCCACAATAACAGAAAACTAAACCCAGAACACCTTATCAAAAAAAAAATCAGTCAACAAAAGATCTTAAGACAGATACGCAATTTCCTTTTCTGGCGCCTCTGTGGCGTCTCCGCACTGCGCCTTCTGTGGCGCCTTCACACTGCGCCTTCTGTGGTGCCTCCGCACTGCGCCTTCTGTGGCGCCTCTGTGGAATCTCCGCACTGCGCCTTCTGTGGCACCTCTGTGGCGTCGCCGCACTGCACCTTCTGTGGCGCCTCTGTGGCGTCTCCGCACTGCGCCTTCTGTGGCGCCTCTGTGGCGTCTCCGCACTACGCCTTCTGGGGTGCCTCTGTGCCGTCTCCGCACTGCGCCTTCTGTGGCGTCTCCGCACTGCGCCTTCTGTGGCGTCTCTTGTGGCGTCTCCGCACTGCGCCTTCTGTGGCGTCTCCGCACTGCGCCTTCGCACTGCGCCTTCTGTGGCGCCTCCGCACTGCGCCTTCTGTGGCGCCTTCGCACTGTGCCTTCTGTGGCGTCTCCTGTGGCGCCTCTGCACTTCTGCAGCTGCAGCGCTCGAGAGATCACCCTTCACAGATTCGCTTTCCACTTCACTTTCATATAGATCGAGCTTTTGAAACAATAACCCAATATTTCAGATTTTAAGATATTCAACCCAAAAGCATACCCAAGCCAAATGATCTCCTTTGCTTTATATAGGCAAGCTCTTCCTCAAATCACGGACCAATACCACGGGCCAAAACCATAGGATCAAAAAGTGTGGGACTAATACCATGAACCAACCATGAAAGTGCGTGAACTTTTCTCCATATGAAATAAACTTTTCTCTGCATAAAATTCCGTGAAATTTTCTCTACATGAAATAAACTTTTCTTTGCATAAAATTCCATGAACTTTTCTCTACATGAAGTAAACTTTTCTCTGCATAAAATTCCGTGAACTTGAAAATAACTTTGTTGCACTATAATTTATCATCTGAGTGATTTGCCATCAAGGACAACACTTGTCTCATAATGCCAACATTTAGAATGATCAACTTTATATCGCTAAAAATCCATGAAAGATATACACTCCAAAACATGATTTTATACAAGATATTTGCATGAATACAAGCTAACATAAACAAAGTCCTCAATCTGATCAAAGATCGAATCTTGAAATTTATAGGAGCTATATACAAAATACCAAACATATTTCAAGAGGGATTTTTCATCCAGTGTAACCATGCAAAGGAAATAATTCACAAGAAAATTTACCTCTGTCTTATTTTAGGCATCTTACCAGAATCACGAGAACCTAACAGAACCATCAATGAAATTTGAAGTGCCTCGACTCCTTGATGAGTCCCAGAAATTTCAAGAATTATAGAATTGCATTCTGAAGATTGAATCAGATCATGCATGGTGTGTGGACAACTACCATCAATAATTTCAATTAGATCACTACTATCCAAATGATAGTCATCTTCATCATTGATTTGATCAAAATTTACATCTTCAACAAACATATTTACCAAGTCATAAGGTTCTTCTAATTACACATCTAAGGATGGATATATTGAATGAATCTCATGAGTAACTTGAATAGAAGGATTTTCTTCTTGTGAAACTAGAAATGATAAGGGATGGAATAGATACTCAATGATTTATTTACCTTCCTCTTCACCATGGATAACTTCACTACCTTGTGTCAATTCAAAATCGAACTCATTAAATGGTAAACTTGAAGAGCATGGAGTATCTTCTTCACAATTTAATGCATTACAAATAGTAGAGCACAAGGGATAGTGAGCTAAAGATGAAGTTTCCTTAAGAACATCTTCTTGGACCGAATCATATTTAAGGTCTAAATCTTTTGAAACAAAATATTCTTGAGAAACTGAAAGATAAAAAGGTACACGTGGGCATGCATCATCACATACAACAATAGAGTCATCATCATCAAAATTATGGTTGTCCAAGATTTCATATTTATTAAGTGCATAAACTTCATTTGATTCATTATCGAAATTCCTATATTCAAAATCAGTCAAGGATGGAAGAGCATCATCTTTACATGGAGGATTTTGAAAAAGAGAAAAAATATAAAAAAAATCCTCACCTTCCTGCTTCTCTACCTATGAAGAATGATGCCTTGCACCTAATCACTGTTTAGATTGGAAAATCGAGAATATGCATAATAAAACTAATCAAGTGGATCAAGGGACAAGGGGTTATGAGACTGAGATGAAAGACAAGGACAGGTGTCAAAATAATATTCAAGGCTGGGGTTATGAGTTTTAATAGCATCTTGACAGATTACAAGATTAGCCTTCAACTTAGGTTCCATGAACCATTCCAAATGATCTTCAATTGGATATAAACCTTGGGAAGTGAATAAGGATTGAAGAGATAGATTGAAAATTTGACTTTCAAATTTTTTTTTTTAATAGGTTCAACACAAGGTACAAGAAAAGGAGGAGAGAAAGCAATGAAAGTAATAGTATGTTCATCCTCTGGAGTTACATGAATTTCAAAAGTTGGGATAACATGAACGTCTGGGGGTTTAGATTCACACTGATTCAAAGAGATCTGAACCAAATGTTCACACTTTTGCTTAAAGAAGTCCCAATCCATATCTTCTTAAGGAAACTCATAACATATGTGAAGGAATCTATTAGAAAAATACTCAATTGATTCATTAGGCTTCATCCTAAGTTGATTGATTCATTTATAAACATCTCAATAATCGTACCTATCAAAAGCTTGATGAATATCCTTAAGAAATTGATCAAAATAATGGATATAGGTAGATGGTAAGATATGACACCATCAATTAACATGACCTTCAAGAGTGAGAAAGAAAAGCACACAAGCAAGATCTTCATCGTCATTTTCATAATATACACAAAACTTAAGAAAAATAGATATATGCTTAGCTCTAAATGTTCCATCCTCATGATCAAACTTAAATTGAGACAAGTCATGAAGAAGTTCCTCAGGGATTAAAAGTTAACCACTGGATATATTGGGAAAACTCCCTGGGAGTATGATTTGAGGATGAGACATTAAAGATAAGATATTCAAAACAAATTCAATGGGCACAACTTGTCATATGGCCCTCCTTCTAGTGCCATGATCCTAATTAGATCATTATATTATTTTTTGTCTATCTCGATGCATTTGGAGTGGAAATAGTGGAGGAATCAACTCACGAGACTGTTTTTACTAGCGGAACCCAGTTTGGAAAAACGGGGTCAGAAACCTTTCGGGAGTGTTTTGAGGCTTCAAATGAATTTTTTTGGGGGTAAAATTCCCCCCCCTTGAATATATAATCCTTTTAGGCTATTCTACACACATGGATCTTTCCAATGATGCAATAATCACATCAATCAGAGTTTGTATTCAAAAGTTATTCCACTCAGAAGATGACCTTCCTGTTTTCACACCTATAGTTCAGGAGGATGCTGCGCCAACCCCCATTATTCATGGAAAAGGGGATAGCCACATGTTTTTGATGTAAAAGAATCTATAAGATTCTATTTTATAACTATAGTTAAGAGTTGATCTCGTCAAAATTAACCACTAGTATGCTATCAAGCTGTGTTATAACCTGACCACTAGAAGGAAGAGGCATTCCATTCTTTCAAGAGAATTTTGTTTCGTAGATGAGAAAAAATAGCCATGAGAGATAGGAGGTAGAGCACACAGAAAGAATACAGACCACATGTATTATTTCTTTGTATTTGCAGCCATATTTCTAGACAGAGAAAGAGAAAAAAGTGACCTCACCTTCCAACTGGGTTTTCTCCCGAAAGGGTTTCCCAGAGAGAATATCTTGTGTATTATGTGTGTGTGAGATTATTTTTTCATTCTCTACTTTTCTTCTTGATTTACCTTTACATGCATGCACTAATTACAGTTAATTTTACAGATCTAGAAATTAAATAAAACTGTAATAGTGTAGAATCTCAGACTTTTAATATAATATTATCATATCTATTGTGACGAATTGTCCATTGGAATATCCATGAAAATTTATGGATAATTTGTTACCAGAGTGGGTTTATTTGGGTATTTTGTGGAGATTTCATGGATCTAGATTGGCGAGGCTGAAAATCGTAAAACCCTAATCATGGGAGACAAATATGTAAATGAACCTCATGATCCTACAGAGGTGAGGTTTTTGCAACTCAAACAACAAGTCGTAGATATAAATCACAATGTGAACCTCCTCATGGAAGCCCTAAGCAATAAGTTGGGGATATTTAGAGAAGACGAGGGTTGGAATGTAGAGGACAAATCAGAATGGGGAACAAAATATTAGGGAGAAACATAGAACCACTTAAAGAAATAACCCAAAAAAATATCAACCCAGTTCAAGTGTTGTGAGTGAATCGTAGTCCCTATTTAAAGTGGAAGCAAAAGTTGATATCAGTCCATACCACAACAAGATCGATGCTCTAAAGCTGAACCATTGGTTGTATCAATTGAAAGTTTATTTCAGTGTCCATCAGATCGAGGAAGGGAAGAAGATCTCATTCGCATGACTGAAATTGGAGGGCCATGCACTAACTTGGTGGGTGAGCCACATGGAAACCTTGAGGTTGGAGGGAGAACCTCCAGTGACTAAGTGGGAGGATTTTAAAACCCTCATTAAGTCTCAATTTTATCCCATTGGGTACATGGAATACCAGTCGATCCGGTGGCATTACTTTAGGAAAAATCCAGACCAAAACGTGCTGGAGTACACCACAAAATTCAGAAAGATGGCTATAATGTTGGGTATCTCTCCAAAGAACCCAAATGTACTCCTCAAGTATTTGGGGGGTCTATGATACCATCTGCGTGAGCAAGTGATGCTATTCAAGCCTAAAACGATGGACGAGGCTTGTGTACAGGCACATTGCCTGGAGAATTGTTGTGCTTGGCAAACAACCCCCCATTTCATATTATTTTTATTCACAAAAAACATTAAAATATGAAATAGGTCCCTTTAAAAATAAAATTGATATCAAAACTTTTACTTCATAAAAGTCCGATAATCAAAGGAGCGCTTTATGAATAAACCCTTAAAAGCAATATCTTTTAAAAAAAATGAAAATAATGCGAATATTCAGTTTATTGCAATAAAGCGATCGGAGGATCGCATATCGCAATAATATAAAGGATACAACAAATGGCCAAAAGACTTCCCCCGATGCGATAAAGCTATCGGCGATATCGCAATCGGCAATCCCCTTGTGCACCACTTAAGCGCCCCATACCAAAGCCCCTGATGCGATAAGCTATCGGCGATCGGCAATCGGCACATCCCCTTTATATTACAAGTATTGTGCATATGCCTTTTGCCGATGCGATATCGCAATCGGCAATCGGCAGGTCCCCTCGTTTCATCCTTAATGCGCGTATGCCTTTCGCCGATGCGATATCGCAATCGGCGATCGACAATACTCAAAGCATTGTTAAAGCCAGTAATGCGCCCCCTCCCGATGCGATGCGATAAGGCACAATTCTCAAGAAAAAGCCGTTAAAGTGATTGGAAAGCCCGATTTAATGGTAATTAAGGCATAATCACTCCCGCTCGGCCGCCAATACCCCCATTACATGCTTTAAGAGATCTTTCAACCGAATATTGGTATAATGGGCATTTATAAGGTGGCAGGCTCTATACGGTCGCTTAATGAATCCATGTCCTAAGATCTGCCTGTAGATTGTCTCCGCGCCGATTTTACAAAAGCAAAGTATATTAACGTTCATCTTTTCATTTGTTATCAACTGTGAGTTTTATTTCTATCTCTGTGTTACGCCAAAAATCGCCTCTCTGTGCAGAATACAATTTTTCAAAGAATTTGGGCACGATGGGTAAAAAGTCGAAGAAAGTTGTAGGTGTTTCCAATCCACCAGCTGCACCACAAGCAGTAGTAAATAGCAAGAAGGGCCTGATATCTGACACAACATGCGCAGGCCTTGCCAGAACAACTTGGCAAGGAACTTATGACTTGTTAGAGGCCGAGAAACCAACGCAGGTGGTAGACGAAGCTACCGCAGATTCATTGAAGAAATCAGAGTGCACTCTCAAGGATTTGGCCGATTCCTTCCTCCAAAGGATAGCGGCAAGGGAACAAATGCTCCCATATACCGATGTCGTGAAATGGGCAATTGAAGAAATCCCCATCACAGACCGAACTTTCATCGCAAAGGACGGGAGAATTTTTGGGTCATTTAAGCCAGAAGATTTGAGGCACATGTATCATTTGCCTAAGCCAGAGAAGATATATAATAGCGCCTTTTTGGAGAAATTCGCAAGCGAGAACGAGATTGAGTCCGAACCTATCAAGGACTGGAGGCAGAATCCACAAAAGCACAAGCATGAATCCTCCGGTAAGTACTCAGTCGACTCTTTGTGTTCTCCTTATTGCTATGCTGGTATAATGATGTGTAGATTGTGGGGTTTGCACGACTCTGCCATTTTTACCATTGAAATGGTTCCTCTCATGGAGGCGGCAATGAACAGCATAATTATGGATTGGGCCACTATCCTTTCAGATAAGCTAGCATTAGCTGTTAGTGACTTTAGGAACAAAACTAGAGTCACTGAGAGGAAAATTCCCTCGTTCTACTACAATGCATATATCCTGGATACCTTGTATTTTAATTCTGAATTCCCTACTCTTGGTTGGAGGTAGACCGCACAGGACCCTCGCTCATTCATATTTACCATCGCAAGATGTGGAAGTCATCCCATAAAAGCCATATATATCAGATTTGTAATGGTTTCATGATTCCTGTTTATTATGCAATTTTTGATAAGCCTATTCCAAGGATATCCTACCTAGCCTCTTTTGACTTGCCAGCAGTAGGTAGTTGGTTTGGCGAAGAGCATTTTACTTATGTTAGAGTCTTTGGCAGCCAAGCCAATCCTCATGTCCTCCCCCTATATGTTCCTGACAAATGCTAGCAAGGGAAATTGCCTACCAAATTTCCGCTGAGAGCACCACACAGACTCTCAGGAAGGAGAAGAAAAGGGGCTGGCCTACTTTTCCCTTCAGATGTGGAGTCTTCACCCTGCATGATCTAAAACATGCGGAAAAAGAGGCCAAGAAGATTCAAGCTCTAAATCTTGCCACAATTCCGAATAGAGCATTTGACCCAAAGAAAACTGCATATGCCGCTTTGGAACATGCCAAATTAGCGACATTCGATCATAAGGAAGATATGTTCGATGATGTTTTCTCTGCAGCCGAATCGATATTTCAAGCCAAACATCTCGCCAAGATGCGATACAACGATGAAGAGTTTATTGAGTTTAATAAACTCAGGGAGAAGATGTTGCAAACTCTGCCTCTAGATTTGTTAATCCCAAACAAAGTAGCATCATCAAGCGAGCCTGGCCAACAACAGATAAAGGAACCTCCCGCTACAACCAAGACCAACAATAATGAGCAGGAGGAACAGCAAAAGAAAGATCGAGAGGAGAAGCTGAAGAAAGAACAACAAGAGCGCTTAAGGAAAGAGCAGGAGAAGCTAAGGAAAGAGCAGGAGGAGCGCTCAAGGAAAGTGCAGGAAGAGCGCTCAAAGAAAGAAGAGGAAGATAGACATCGTAAAGAGCAGGAGGACAACCAGCAAAGAGAGCAGGTAGAGATGCGGCAGAAGGAACAGGAGCAGCAAGAGAAGGAAAAACAAGAACAATTGCTAAGGGAGTCTCAGTCTAAACAAACCACCACCGATACTAATAAAGGTGCTATTACAGACCCTGAACTGCAAAAGGAATGGCAGCAGTTCAGCACCATTATCAGTGGAGGGAAAGACTCACAGAATACTGATACTCCTAAAAGCAGCAGTGTACAGGATGATACCTCATCTCAGGCTTTGAGCGGAACAAGCGGCCCACCTAAAACTAAGGATGTAGAAATAATTCCCAAAGGTCCTAGTGACCAAATCACTCTACAAGTAGAAGATATTCCTCCATTGGATGTCTTCTACAGCCAAAGAAAATTTTAAGGATGGAAAATTTTCTTGAAGTTTAGAAACATTGGCCAATCTCACTAATCCCTAATATGCAAACTATAAATTTTTCAATGATATATTTGTAAAATTATTCAAATTTCTAATGATTTATCATATAGCCACTATATAATGTTGGCGATTTTTAAGGTAAAATAATTTTATATTCTAAAATTTGGGCGAATCATATTTTATAAAAATTGGAAATTGGCGAATCGTTTTTTGGAAAAATCATGGAAAATTAGCCCATTGGGCGAACATTAGCCCCTAAAAATTTCCATGTCTACAGCCCAAGGCACAGAGCCGTGGTAAAGCGATCGAGAAAGAGATGAAGGCTTGATCAACCTTCCTTCTTTCCAGAACAAACGGTAATGGGCAATGTAGTGTGGAAAGAGAAACTGGATCCCTCTGATGACCTAACTAAATTGTCACAGTATGCTGGAGCTTACTCAGCAGCAAATATCGACAAGGCATCGGAGGTTAGTCTTCTATTAAAGACTAAAGACCAGGAAATCTCTACATTGCAAACAGAATTAGCGGATGTAAAACAGAGGGTAATACAAGCTGAGGAACAATTAGCAGAACAACAACAGAAGGCAACGCATGCAGGCGAACAGTTGGTAGAGAAACAACAAATAAATAGCCAATTGGCTCAGCAATGGGAGGAGGAGAAGCAGAACATTAATTAGGCAGCGATCCAGAAACAAAATGAGTTGACGGAGGCTTTGGAGCAATTAAAAGCGGCGAATGAGCAATTGTTAAAGACCAAGGATGAGCATATCGCCCAAATTACAGCGCAGTTAGAGAATATCAAAGGAGATTCACAGATAGTGGAATTCAGAAAAGAGGCGATGTTAATCAACAATGCGCTTATAGCGCAAGTTAAACTCTTGGCTCAATACCTCTCTCAAGCGGAACCACTCTGCGAATTAACTACAACTGTAAATGAACAGGTAGAAAAGGCAAGGGATGACTTGAATCAAGCCGATGAAGCTATTACAGCATACCTCGAATGGGAAGATTCAAAGTCAGGAAAAGCCTCCAATTTGCCAAGAATACTTGAGGTTCATAAGGACATACTATTCACAGAGTGGCACACACAGGTGTTGAAGGCAGAAAGGGCAGCTTCAAGGTGTAGATTGACTTCTAACAATTTGATTGATCTAGTTAACGATACACTCTACATAGCAAACATCGTTTCCCAGTGTACACCCGGAAAGGTTACTACAACAAATACATTGGAGCAGACGTGTTATCCAGAGTTAGAAAGCAGAGGAAGGTTAATCGTCGGGGTTAATAGTTTAAGCATAGAAACATATTGGCATTTCCTAATCAAGCCTCATGAACAAAGATCCGCCCTCAAATGCTTAACCGATGCCGTTCAATGTATGATCCCTGACATCCAAGACGCCACCTACGCTGCCCAGCTCAGTTCGCGGCTCAACAAACCTCCTGAAATTGAGCCAATGCTTGCCATCAATCAACTCAGGTTCAAAGGAAAGCAGCCGACAGAATGAATCATCCTCCAGCTCCTCAGATCGCTAGCAGAAGTAGCAACAAGAAGTTATTGATATCAGCATAGTTAGCATTTCTGTTTTATAGATATTTAGATTAGCTTAGTATTTATAGACCCTTTCATGTTTTTAGAAAGGGTCGTAAAATTTTGTAATAGACTTAACAGACTGAAGTTTTCACTATTGTGCTTCAGCCTTTATTCTTTTATGAAACTCGACCAGTCGCTTTTACTTTAATGAAGAAATTTCTTGATTCAATTGTGCACTACTGTCATTGATTGAGGAATGTTTATGCGTTGAGGGAAAAGCCACACATAGCGATTGATATCTGGGATTGGCCTATAGCTCAAATGGTACTTCTATCTTTGTCTGAAGTCATTCTGCGTATGTAAATTGTTATGTAATTATCTTGCTATCATTGATTGTATGCATGTGCTATAACAACAAATCTGGTTCATTCCACTATTGGGTGTTTATATGATATGCTTTTACTTTCAATCATGTATACGATGATGATATAAATGTGTAAAGTGTAGTAATATCGCTTTAAATCGCTGCGCTTAACTATTTAAGCACAACAATCCTAAATAATTCAATATCTATGTCTTAAGGATACAGTCATCTATATGTTTATCTTTGAGATATAGAGCATCAAAAGCTACGCTTTAGAGCTCTATAGATTCCCGGGATAGTTTCATTTATTTATATTTTGTCAATAGTATCAGTCTTTCACCTATCACTAGTGTTACTTATAAAACATTCACTCATCCCATTTTATCTATTTCTGGGAAACTGGTCCCATTATCCCCAGTCGGAGCCACTATCCCAAACGGAAAAGGAGCTGTACTAAGGTCCGGACCGGGTGGTTTCCCCAATGTTTGTGCAGCGATTTTCGAGGCATCAACATTTTTGGCGCTAGAAGGAGGGTCTGACTGTGAATGGCAAGCAAACCCAAACCTGCAAGCCATTATAAGAGTAATTCTCCCTCCCAATCTCCCAGTTATTCTCGATCGCATGCTAGTTCTCCAACGCCAATCAAGAAGAACAGGAATCAACTACCACTGCTCACACCCATCATACTTCAGAACAATTGAGTCTTGAATCCCCTGAAGTTCAGTCTCTTATCCATAAACTTCAGACCTTCTCGATTTCGCCACAAAAATCTGAAGTATCACAAAGCAGTGCGACTTCGCAGTTCAATATATCTCACCCACTTACCAGACTCCAAAGCGGAAAGCTTGGTATCGAACCCATTGAGTTCCCTTTACCCGAAAGGAAAAGGGCCAAGAAACATACCAAAGGGTCTGATAGTGAAGAACTTTCTTCCACATCATCCGTTTCATCTCCTCATCTGCAAAGTCAACCACCCACTCCTCCATTGCATATTGTTGTCCACCAGGGAACAGAAGCCTCAACATCTCAATCGGCTCACCCTTCAGTATCATCTGCTTCCCATACATCTGGAATCCCAATAGTAGTATCAACCACTGGTACTATTATAATGGTAGATCCATGGACTAGGCCTGGCGCGGTCAATATGCCTGCGCCATTGCATCCTTTACCAGATGCACCTGAAAAGTGGCTCCCTAAATTTAATCCAGATGATGGAACTCAGGCCGAAGAACACATTAATAATTTCATGTTGTCGGTCAACTTGAAAGGGGTAACACAAGAAGATGTTGTTGTCAGAATTTTCCCTTATACTTTGCAAGGATCAGCAGGATCCTGGTATTTCTCCTTACCCTCTGGTTCTATTACCAGTTGGGATACATGCCAAGAGCAGTTTCTTACTAAGTATGGAGATGATAGGTCCTTAGCAACTTTAATAAACGATCTCTCCAACCTGAGAATAGAACATAGGGAACCCATAAAGGAATTTAATGCTCGCTTCAATAAACTCCTCAACAAAATCCCTACAGCTTCCAAACCAAGTGAACAAATACGAAGCGAATGGTATATCACTGCCCTACCTGCCAATATTGCCATTTTCGTAGATCGGGCTGGGAAACCTACCTTAGCAGAAAACATGAAAGAAGCACTTGATGTGGAAAAGCGCATCAATTCCTTAGAAAAGAAAGCTACCTTGGAAGACAGAAAAGCTAAAAACGTTTCTTTTAAAGAAGACTCCAAGAAGAAAAGCCCAAAAGACCCTTATGACATGGAAGGATTGCAAAAAGTCCTGAAAACATTATCCAACGAAATGATTGACATAAAGAAACAGGTGGCCGAAACCTCAAACAAAAGACCCTTTAGGACTTATAAGAAAACGGAAACAAAGCCACCTAATGTCATATCTAATGCAGATTCAGACCAGGAAGAAGAAGAAGAAGAAGCAACTCCACCAACTGACGATGAAGAAGAAGTAGCTGAGTGTCATGGAATGTGGGATTTCATACTCCCCGATCCTGAAACTGATAATGATGAAGAAGCCTTTCCAGTTACCACCAGGAGTAAAAATACTTCTGAACCTGTACAGGCAACTTCAAAGAAAAGGAGCGCAGGTGCTACTACAACAAAGGAAAAAGTACCTCCAAATAAACCACCTGTAGTAGTCCCTCAAAACCAGCCCTCAACTTCTACTTCCCCTTCAACTTCTAAGACGTTAGTGGTATCCGATTCAATGGAATACAACATTGTTGATGACATGAAAAAGAGAAAAGCCAACATAACCATGTTTGAGCTTAGCAAGCTAAAGCATCAGCAAAAGTTACTTCTTAAAGAATTGAATGTTGTTCCTTCTACTCCCCTTCCTAGTTCAAAAGCTGCTAATGATTCAGGCCAACCCCCTCCAGGTATGGTTGAAGCTACAGATGCAGTCTTAATAGGGGATAGGTCAAGCTCTCATACTCCACCATTTCTCCTAACTTATGAAATCTACAACAGAAACCTACACAACTGTTTAATTGACTCAGGAGCATCTTCTAACATAATGCTAGCTTCACTTTGTTCCAAATTGAACATACAACCCCAGAAGTCTGCCATCCATATTGTTCAATTCGACAGGACTAAGGTACAGGTTGTTGGAGAAATTAATTCTGTAACCATCAGGTTGTCGGCTGATCCTAGAATAGTACAAAGGATTGACATTCTTATAGCCGATATACCTGAGTTTTACGGCTTGATTTTGAGTAGAGACTGGTCCGAAAAATTACATGGGTACATTTCTACTGATTGGCCACACATGTGGCTTCCTTATAAAGGTAAGCCAAATCAAATAAAGATAGACCGAGAAAAACATATGACCCATACAGTTACCGATTTTGAACAGGAAAACCATCATGTGGCTTTCAACAACAACATTTTGGGCAACTATTCATCAGAATCATTCTTTGGCAACTTTGTTGCCCAACCCTCCCCTTTCTCATTTAATCATTTTACATCTCAGATTGAAAATTTTTCACAATCAGATAAGTCTAGGTGTTTTAATGATTATGAGAAAACTGTAAATACGAATGTTAATACTCCTTTATTTTGGTCTTTGTATTTTGATGGCTCCAAATCTTCCGAAGGCTCAGGAGCAGGATGCATCTTGGTTAGTCCGAATGGAGAAAAGACAATGTTGTCTTGCAGGTTAGAATTCGAATGCACTAACAACACAGCCGAATATGAAGCCCTAGTTCAGGGTTTATATAAAGCAATCGGCCTTAAAGTGCAATACCTTAAAGTATTCGGCGATTCAGAAATTATTGTTAAGCAGGTTAGAAACGCGATTCATTGCCTTTCCAATCACCTTAAACACTACCAATCGCTGGTGCAAGACCTTACATCACATTTCCTAGCATTTAACATTTCCTCCATCCCTAGGTCCTAGAATTCAGCTGCCGACTTACTAGCCAATGTAGCCTCTAGACTCCTACCTTCAGAGGACTACAGCCCTGATAGGTTTTCTGTAGAGTTGATTTTCAGACCTTCAATTCCTGATAACATCACTAATTGGAGAGTATTTAGTCATGACAGTGACATTCTACAATTCTTGACTTCTGAAAAGTCTTACGATAACCAAATCATTGAAGAGGATGAGCATGACTCCCAAATAAAAGAAACCCCTCAAGAAAATGCAATTCCTAAACCTGTGGTAAAACTTGAGGACCTTTATGATATAAAAGACAGGTTTAGACCTGTAACTAATCCAAAGATCCAAAACTCCACCCTGAGGTTTGAATTGGTTAACTTGGGTACTGAGCAAGCTCCTCAGAATGTCAATTTAGGGTTAGGACTTTCTGTAGAAGAGAAAGAAGAATTTGTTAAACTGTTAAGAAAGAATAAACACATTTTTTCTTGGAAATATGATGACTTAAAGACTTATGGCACCTCTATTATCCAGCATACAATTCCAATGCTTCCCGATCAAAAACCCATTCAGCAGAAGTTAAGGAAAATACACCCAAATTTGGAAAGCCAGATTAATTCGGAGCTTAACAAACTCCTTAAAGCTAAGATTATCTTTCCAGTCTGACATTCCAATTGGGTTTCTAATATGGTCCCTGTCAGGAAAAAGAATGGCGACATTTGAATATGTATTGATTTCAGGAATCTAAACAGAGCAAGTTTAAAAGACAATTTCCCATTGCCTACTATGGAGCAAATACTCCAATCAGTAGCAGGTTCTGAATTTATGTCTTTTCTAGACGGTTTTTCAGGATACAACCATGTCTTGGTTCATCCTGATGACCAGCTTAAAACTACATTTAGAACCAAATGGGGGACATACGCATATCAAAAGATGCCTTTTGGACTTATAAATGCAGGAGCGACTTTCCAAAGAGCTATGGACACTGCTTTTAGGGGATTGATAAATCAAACAGTGGTCTTCTACCTAGACGACATAACCGTGTTTTCTAAAGAGAGGTCTAACCATTTACATGACTTAAACCAGATCTTTCAGAGGTGTAAAAGATATGGAATTTCTCTTAACCCCAAAAAATCATTCTTTGCTCTGGATCAAGGGAAACTCCTGGGTTTTGTTGTTTCCCGGGATGGCATTTATATTGATCCTGATCGGATCAAAGAGATTTCTGAGATCCATTTCCTGCACAATAAGAAATCGATGCAGTCATTTCTTGGCCAGATAAATTTTGTTAAAAGGTTTGTACCTGATTTTTCTCATATTATTTTGCCCCTCCAGGCAATGATTAGGAAAAATGCAGTCTTTAAGTGGGGACCAATAGAAAAAGAAGCTTTTGATTTGATAAAGCAATCCATTATTAACGCCCCCTCCTTAATTACTCCAAATTTCTCTAATACTTTCACCTTGTATACTATCGCATCAAGTTCTTCATATGCAGCAATACTTACCCAACTGAATGATCACAATTTGGAGGCGCCCATCTCATTTTTTAGCTCAAATCTACAGGGTGCCGAATTGAATTACTCTGATGTAGAGAAAAAAGCTTTCGCTGTGTTTAAAGCAGTCAAACATTATAGACCTTTCCTTCTCAAAACCCATACAAAAGTAATAGTTCCTTTCCTAGCTGTTAGGCAACTATTAATACAAAAAGAACTGGGTGAAAAAAGGGATAATTGGGTCACAACGCTTCAAGAGTATGACTTAGAAATTAGACTAGAAAAGATTGTTAGGGGCCAAGGTTTTTGTAGGATATTGGCAGGAGCTTCCAACATTCCCGAATCAAGCGACACTGGTCCAACTGAAGAAATCAATCAGGTAAGTGTCACTGATTCCGAATCTCAATATGCAGATTTGATATTTTATTTAAAGAATGGTCATGCTCCTCCACATTTATCTTACAAAAGCAAAAGGGCCATCAGGTCAAAAGCAAAAACTTTTACAATTATTGATGATGTACTCTTTAAGAAGAATTATGATTCTATTTTGCTGAGATGCCTTGAGAAAACTGAAGCCCAAAAGGTGTTGCAGGAGTTGCATGATGGACCAGCAGGAGGACATTTTGGAGTTGACACAACAGCTCACAAGATTATTCATGTTGGATACTATTGGCCAACTATTTTTAGAGACACCCATGAGCATGTAAGGAAATGCCTCAACTGCCAAACTGCTAGTGGAAGACAACGAAAATCAACTTTCCCTTTACAACCAGTTAACATTGAACAACCATTTGATCAATGGGGATTGGATATCATCGGGGAAATTAATCCACCCTCTTCCAAGCAGCATAAGTACATTCTCACTACTACAGACTATTTCACTAAGTGGGTTGAGGCAGTCCCTTTGAAGACAGCAAATTCTGAAGCAATCATTGAATTCATTGACCAATTCATCATTACCAGGTTTGGTGTTCCAACTGCTCTTGTATTTGATAATGCTTCTTATTTCTCTGGCAATTCTATGATTGATTTTGCTATAAAAAGAGGATTTAAGTTAAAGTATTATGCTAATTACTATCCTCAGGGTAATGGTTTGGCAGAGTCAACTAACAAGAATCTGATCAAAATTATCAAACGAACAATCGAACAAAATCATAGGAATTGGCATAAATCCTTAGTCTTCGCATTATGGGCTGATAGGATAACACAGAAGGCTTCCATAGGAACCTCTCCGCTCAATCTTGTATATGGAAAGGAAGAAATATTGCCTACAAATCTTGTCCTACCCTCTTTAGCCCTAGTACAGTTCATCGAAGAAGCTCCTTCCTCTTCTATTCAGCTCAGATATGATCAAATCCTAAAACTAGAAGAAGAGAGAGAAAAGGCCAAGGATACCCATGCCAAGCATCAGCAAATCATCAAAGCAGCTTTTGATTCAGCTTCATCAGGGTCAAAACAATTCCAAGTTGGCGATTTAGTTCTGAAATGGGATAAAGCCCATGAAGACAAGGGCAAACACACCAAGTTCCAAAAGTTGTGGCTTGGACAATTTCAGATTTGTGAGAAAATAGGCCATTCAACCTTTCTATTGGAAGATTTAACAGGTGTGAGGGAGTCTCTCCCTATAAATGGCCTTATCCTAAAAACGTTCTTCAATTGAGAAGGTGACCCCGTCTCCCTTTTTGTTTCTATAGGATTTTGCTTAGTTTGTAGGTTTTAGGAAATAAAGTTTAAAGGCATATTCCATTGATCTTTCACTATATTTGAAAAGGTTGTCTCATAGAAATATCATGAATATTTGCTTTCAAGTAATAGAACTTTCAACCAAAAGAGACAATTTTGGGAAATTATGTACCATTGTATTCTGAAATCACAAATTAAGTTTGATCAATTTCTCCTTAGAGCATAAAAGTAATGAGAGTCATTTTCTGTTTTCAAATCGGTCCCAAAAGGTCATTAATATTAGAAATGGAAGTCAATTCAATATCAGCATCTCCAACTCTTAACCTGTCATCCATCAATTCTCAAAGAAGCGATTTTCCACCCCATTCATTAAATATGATGATTTTTCAGAGTCTAATTCTAAAATATAAAGATATTAAAGATAAGGGGTCTTATCACAAGCCTGCTTACCATGTTCATAGGGAAATAGCTTAGCTGACATTACCAATACTGCCTACCAAAACAGGGTAATGGCTTGAAATTTCAAGACAAGGAGTCTCATCACGAGCTAGCTTGTTCAGTTAAACTACTACCAGTGAGTGGCATTGTCAATAGCTGGCCATCAAACCAGGACAATGGCTTTTTATCCTGTCAATGACAGAAAAAAGAAAGATGAATAAAATATGAAAACATTATGATAATCACACTCTTGATTGGATGGGACAATGGACAATTACATGGTTAAAAGGTATCCCTGTCGAGACTATGAACGTTTGCTGGCAGCAGAGGCTCTACCTATGACAGGCGAGTTTACTATAAAAGCTGATTTGGAGAGATTTTTTCTATTTTTACTATTAATAAACCAACAAAGGCCTATTTGAAACTTAAAATGTATCAATTTTAAATTAGCAAAAGGAGGAAGTTGGAAAAATTACTTCTATGATAATCAGAATGCATAGATACTTAGTTATATCAGAATTTTCTTTTATAATTGGAACTCTATTGTCAAAAAGTTTTAAAGTATTTTTTATTTTTTCAGAGATAACTGGTTCTTCCAGTGAATCGCCAATTGTTGTGCTTGGCAAACAACCCCCCATTTCATATTATTTTTATTCACAAAAAACATTAAAATATGAAATAGGTCCCTTTAAAAATAAAATTGATATCAAAACTTTTACTTCATAAAAGTCCGATAATCAAAGGAGCGCTTTATGAATAAACCCTTAAAAGCAATATCTTTTAAAAAAAATGAAAATAATGCGAATATTCAGTTTATTGCGATAAAGCGATCGGAGGATCGCATATCGCAATAATATAAAGGATGCAACAAATGGACAAAAGACTTCCCCCGATGCGATAAAGCTATCGACGATATCGCAATCGGCAATCCCCTTGTGCACCACTTAAGCGCCCCATACCAAAGCCCCCGATGCGATAAGCTATCGGCGATCGGCAATCGGCACATCCCCTTTATATTATAAGTGTTGTGCATATGCCTTTTGCCGATGCGATATCGCAATCGGCAATCGGCGGGTCCCCTCGTTTCATCCTTAATGCGCATATTCCTTTCGCTGATGCGATATCGCAATCGGCGATCGACAATACTCAAAGCATTGTTAAAGCAAGTCATGCGCCCCCTCCCGATGCGATGCGATAAGGCACAGTTCTCAAGAAAAAGCCGTTAAAGTGATTGGAAAGCCCGATTTAAGCCAGAAGATTTGAGGAAAATGTATCATTTGCCTAAGCCAGAGAAGATATATAATAGCGCCTTTTTGGAGAAATTTGCAAGAGAGAACGAGATTGAGTCCGAACCTATCAAGGACTGGAGGCAGAATCCACAAAAGCACAAGCATGAATCCTCCGGTAAGTACTCAGTCGACTCTTTGTGTTCTCGTTATTGCTACGCCGGTATAATGATGTGTAGATTGTGGGGTTTGCACGACTCTACCATTTTTACCATTGAAATGGTTCCTCTCATGGAGGCGGCAGTGAACAGCATAATTATGGATTGGGCCACTATCCTTTCAGATAAGCTAGCATTAGCTGTTAGTGACTTTAGGAACAAAACTAGAGTCACTGAGAGGAAAATTCCCCCGTTCTACTACATTGCATATATCCTGGATACCTTGTGTTTTAATTCTGAATTCCCTACTCTTGGTTGGAGGTGGACCGCACAGGACCCCTCGCCCATTCATATTTACCATCGCAAGATGTGGAAGTCATCCCATAAAAGCCATATATATCAGATTTGTAATGGTTTCATGATTCTTGTTTATTATGCAATTTTTGATAAGCCTATTCCAAGGATATCCTACCTAGCCTCTTTTGACTTGCCAGCAGTAGGTAGTTGGTTTGGCGAAGATTATTTTACTTATGTTAGAGTCTTTGGCAGCCAAGCCAATCCTCATGTCCTCCCCCTATATGTTCCTGACAAACTGCTAGCAAGGGAAATTGCCTACCAAATTTCTGCTGAGAGCACCACACAGACTCTCAGGAAGGAGAAGAAAAGGGGCTGGGCTACTTTTCCCTTCAGATGTGGAGTCTTCACCCTGCATGATCTAAAACATGCGGAAAAAGAGGCCAAGAAGATTCAAGCTCTAAATCTTGCCACAATTCCGAATAGAGCATTTGACCCAAAGAAAACTGCATATGCCGCTTTGGAACATGCCAAATTAGCGACATTCGATCATAAGAAAGATATCTTCGATGATGTTTTCTCTGCAGCCGAATCGATATTTCAAGCCAAACAGCTCGCCAAGATGTGATACAACGATGAAGAGTTGATTGAGTTTAATAAACTCAGGGAGTAGAGGTTGCAAACTCTACCTCTAGATTTGTCAATCCCAAACAAAGCAGCATCATCAAGCGAGCCTGGCCAAGAACAGATAAAGGAACCTCCCGCTACAACCAAGACCAACAATAATGAGCAGGAGGAACAGCAAAAGAAAGATCGAGAGGAGAAGCTGAAGAAAGAACAACAAGAGCGCTTAAGGAAAGAGCAGGAGAAGCTAAGGAAAGAGCAGGAGGAGCGCTCAAGGAAAGAGCAGGAAGAGCACTCAAAGAAAGAAGAGGAAGATAGACAGCGTAAAGAGCAGGAGGACAACAAGCAAAGAGAGCAGGCAGAGATGCGGCAGAAGGAACAGGAGCAGCAAGAGAAGGAAAAACAAGAACAATTGCTAAGGGAGTCTCAGTCTAAACAAACCACTACTGATACTAATAAAGGTGCTATTACAGACCCTAAACTGCAAAAGGAATGGTAGCAGTTCAACACCATTATCAGTGGAGGGAAAGACTCACATAATACTGATACTCCTAAAAGCAGCAGTGTACAGGATGATACCTCATCTCAGGCTTTGAGCGGAACCAGCGGCCCACCTAAAACTAAGGATGTAGAAATCATTCCCAAAGGTCCTAGTGACCAAATCACTCTACAAGTAGAAGATATTCCTCCATTGGATGTCTTCTACAGCCCAAGGCACAGAGCCGTGGTAAAGCGATCGAGAAAGAGATGAAGGCTTGATCAACCTTCCATCTTTCCAGAACAAACGGTCATGGGCAATGTAGTTTGGAAAGAGAAACTGGATCCCTCCGATGACCTAACTAAATTGTCACAGTATGCTGGAGCTTACTCAGCAGCAACTATCGACAAGGCATCAGAGGTTAGTCTTCTATTAAAGACTAAAGACGAGGAAATCTCTACATTGCAAACATAAATAGCGGATGTAAAACAGAGGGTAATACAAGCTGAGGAACAATTAGCAGAACAACAACAAAAGGCAGCGCGTGCAGGCGAACAGTTAGTAGAGAAACAACAAATAAATAGCCAATTGGCTCAGCAATGGGAGGAGGAGAAGCAGAACATTAATCAGGCAGCGATCCAGAAACAAAATGAGTTGACGGAGGCTTTGGAGCAATTAAAAGCGGCGAATGAGCAATTGTTAAAGACCAAGGATGAGCATATCGCCCAAATTACAGCGCAGTTAGAGAATATCAAAGGAGATTCGCAGATAGTGGAATTCAGAAAAGAGGCGATGTTAATCAACAATGCGCTTATAGCGCAAGTTAAACTCTTGGCTCAATACCTCTCTCAAGTGGAACCACTTTGCGAATTAACTACAGCGGTAAATGAACAGGTAGAAAAGGCAAGGGATGACTTGAATCAAGCCGACGAAGCTATTACAGCATACCTCGAATGGCAAGATTCAAAGTCAAGAAAAGCCTCCAATTTGCCAAGAATACTTGAGGTTCATAAGGACATACTATTCACAGAGTGGCACACACAGGTGTTGAAGGCAGAAAGGGCAGCTTCAAGGTGTAGATTGACTTCTAACAATTTGATTGATCTAGTTAACAATACACTCTACATAGCAAACATCGTTTCCCAGTGTACACCCGGAAAGGTTACTACAGCAAATACATTGGAGCAGACGTGTTATCCAGAGTTAGAAAGTAGAGGAAGGCTAATCGCCGGGGTTAACAGTTTAAGCATAGAAACATATTGGCATTTCCTAATCAAGCCTCATGAACAAAGAGCCGCCCTCAAATGCTTAACCGATGCCGTTCAATGTATGATCCCCGACATCCAAGACGCCACCTACGTTGCCCAGCTCAGTTCGCGGCTCAACAAACCTCCTGAAATTGAGCGAATGCTTGCCATCAATCAACTCAGGTTCAAAGGAAAGCAACCGACAGAATGAATCATCCTCCAGCTCCTCAGATCGCCAGCAGAAATAGCAACAAGAAGTTATTGATATCAGCATAGTTAGCATTTCTGTTTTATAGATATTTAGATTAACTTAGTATTTATAGACCCTTTCATGTTTTTAGAAAGGGTTGTAAAATTTTGTAATAGACTTAACAGACTGAAGTTTGCACTATTGTGCTTCAGCCTTTATTCTTTTATGAAACTCGACCAGTCGCTTTTACTTTAATGAAGAAATTTGTTGATTCAATTGTGCACTACTGTCATTGATTGAGGAATGTTTATGCGTTGAGGGAAAAGCCACACATAGCGATTGATATCTGGGATTGGCCTACAGCTCAAATGGTACTTCTATCTTTGTCTGAAGTCATTCTGCGTATGTAAATTGTTATGTAATTATCTTGCTATCATTGATTGTATGCATGTGCTATAACAGCAAATCTGGTTCATTCCACTATTGGGTGTTTATATGATATGCTTTTACTTTCAATCATGTATACGATGATGATATAAATGTGTAAAGTGTAGTAATATCGTTTTAAATCGCTGCGCTTAACTATTTAAGCACAACAATTCTAAATAATTCAATATCTATGTCTTAAGGATACAGTCATCTATATGTTTATCTTTGAGATATAGAGCACCAAAAGCTACGCTTTAGAGCTCTATAGATTCCCGGGATAGTTTCATTTATTTATATTTTGTCAATAGTATCAGTCTTTCGCCTATCACTAGTGTTACTTATAAAACATTCACTCATCCCATTTTATCTATTTCTGGGAAACTGGTCCCATTATCCCCAGTCAGAGCCACTATCCCAAACAGAAAAGGAGCTGTACTAAGGTCCGGACCGGGTGGTTTCCCCAATGTTGGTGCAGCGATTTTCGAGGCATCAACAAGAATATAGGCTTGAAAAGAGCGCAATCAAGTGGATCGAAGAAAAAGGAGAAACAAGACGCTTCTAAGGAGAGGAAGAAGAAGAAAAAAGGGGGAAAAGATAAAAAGATGGTAGCCACAACACACCATTGCAAAGACCCTAGAAACCACTGCAACCACTGCAACATTGAAGGCCATACAAAGGAGAAGTGCTAGAAGTTGCATCCAGAGCTAAACCCAAAGAACAAGAAGAAATATAATAAGAATAAGAATCTCATGACCACTGATTCGAGAAACCAATTTGAAAGCATATCGAATGTGGATGAGAAGATCGTCTGTACATCAATGCAAAAGGAGGTGAATATGAGTAGCCTTCAGCAACAGGAAGAGAAAGAAATGACCAAACTCTTCCATGTAAAGATATAGGTCAAGAAGACGAAGATTGATGCTCTGTTTGACTCAGGATCATAGGAAAATCTCATTGCAATAGATCTGGTCAAGAAGTTGGGGCTGAAATTTTGTGATCATCCAAACCCATAATCCACTGGGATGGGTACATAAGGATGCAAATCTGAAGGTAAAAAAACAATGCAAAATTAGATTTGCTATCAATGCTGATTTTATTGATGAAGTAGATCTAGATGTGGTTCCCCTTGATGTATGTGGAGTCATGTTTGGGAGTCCATACATGTACCTGCATGATGCAATAGTCATGAGGAGAGCTAACTAATACTGGCTCATCAAGGATAGAAAATTATTCATCATCAATGTGCACAAAGGCAAGTAAAACATTTCACTGGTAACTGCCAACCAAGCCAAGAAATTGACTAGTTCCAGCAAGAAGTATGTTTTATTTTTTTTAAGGGAAATTCAGTTTGTAGAGGAGTCAATAAGAGGCAACGCATCCCTAGAGGGGTGTACTAAGAAACAAAAACTTAAGTTGGAGGATTTTTTCACAGGAATACAAGGATGTGTTTCGAGGCCTAAGGGGTTACCCTTTAAGAGAGAAGTGGAGCACGAGATCCAGCTATTTCTAGACTCCCCATTGTCAAATATTGGGCTATACAGGTAGTCTATTATAGAAACAAATGAGGTGAAGAAATAATTGCAGCAGATGGTATAACAATGTGTCATTCGACCGAGTACATCACCATGTGGGTCACCCATCATCATTATGCCAAAGAAGGATGGGACTTGGCAGTTGTTTATAGATTACAGGGTGTTGAATAAAATCACGCTCAAGAATAGATACCCCCTACCTTGGATAGACGATCTTCTAGATCAATTGCAACAAGCAAATTATTTCACCAAGATGGACTTGAAGTCTGGATATCACTGGGTTTGAGTCAAAGAAGAAGATACATGGAAGACCACCTTCAAAACCAGGAAAGATTTGTATGAGTGTTTAGTTATGTCATTTGGCCTATGTAATGCTCCAACTAAATTTATGAGATTAATGAATGATATACTGCACCATTTTATAGATTCATTTGTTATTGTCTATTTGGATTATATACTAGTATATAGTGCTACTTGGGAGGAGCATATTTCACATTTGGCGCATGTAGTATATAATAAATTATTTTATAAAATAAACCCAAGAGCCAATACAAGAGATTGCTAGAATGAAAATACTTCTCTATAGATATCTTTAGAAAAACCCTTGAGGTAGGGTAACACCATAAAATTGCTCCTTAAGGAAGGAGATCACTCCACAATATGTCGCTTGTCAATACAAAACCAATACTTTACATCTCTCAATGGGGAGTCTCTAGCCTCTGTATAAACTTCATACATACAATACCATGGGTAATTACCATTGATCTCTCAATACTATACATATAATACAATGGGCTTATCACATTATTCCTAACTACTTGTGGTCCCTTACATGATGTGGGTTAACCACTTTATTTATTAATTATGGCCCATCACATTATTATATTATTCCCTTGGGTACCTCCCTCTGTACCCCGTATTATCACCCCTACTTATACTACAATGCAGGTGCTAGAAACATTGAAGAAGCACCAACTGCTAGCATATCTCAAGAAGTGCGAGTTTGTGCAAAAGTCCTTGGTGTATTTGGGATATGTGATTGGTGGAGGATATTTGAAGATAAATCCTTCCAAGATGGAGGCCATCATGAAATGGCTAGTGCCTACTAATGTTATTGAGGTTAGGAGTTTCATTGGGCAGCACAGTACCTGAGGAAATTCATAGCCTCATTTTCAAAAGTAGCAACACTTCTCCACACCATAACAACAAGTGACAAGAGCTTCCAGTGGGCAAAAAGGTAGCAGAAGGCTTTCGATGAGTTAAAGAATAAGATCAATGAAGCACCAGTTCTGGTGTTACCAAAATTGCAACAACTCTTTGAAGTGGAGACAAATGTGAGTGGGTATGCTATGGGAGCTATCTTGATGCAAGGAGGAAGGCCTATTTGCTACTATTCTGAAGTATTTCATGGGGCACATCTTAACTACCCTACCTATGATAAACAACTCTATGCCATGGTGCAAGCTATAAGAAGTGGAAGCACTATATGATGGGAAAGGAGATAATAATCCATGAATATCACCACCCGTTACAGTACTTGCAGGCCCAAAATAAGCTACAGCAGACCAGGCACTACAAGTGGATGGGGTTTTTACAACAATTTCATTTGGTGATCAAGTATAAGAAGGGAAACACAGACAAGTTGGCCAATATGATTTCAAGGCCATCCACATCAAATATTACAACATTGGGGACTCTTATGTACATCGAGCCATTCACCCATGATGCATACATAGAGGCATATTCAGAAGATGAGGACTTCAAGGAGGTGTATCAACAATTGCAGAGTCAGAGCCATGTGCACGATGGCGACAACACTATTGACTACCATCTCCATGATGGGTTACTCTACATGTTGGGTAAGATATGTGTTCCTAAAGGTGAGCATTTGTAGATGATTATAGAGGCTCACACCTCCAAGATTGCAGGGCACTTTGGTGTAGGGAAGATATTGGCCCAAGATGCAAAAGCAGGTAGCTAGGTTCATAAGCGGATGCATGCTTTGTTGTGCTAGCAAGCCTAGCAATAGGAAAAAGGGTTTGTATCATCCCTTACCTATACCTACTCATCCTTGGGAAATAATTTCCATGGAATTTGTGGGAGGTTTACTGAAAACCAAGAAGGGACATGACTACCTGTTCGTGGTAGTTGACAAGTTCAACAAGATGTGTGTTCTGATGCCCTGTAAAAAGACCATCAATAGACAAGAGCAAAAAAAATGTTCTTTGAATAGGTCTGGGTATACTTTAGGATTCCAAGGAGCATCATTTTAGACAGGGATACAATATTTCTCAGTGCATTCTAAACTACATTGTGGGAGAAGATGAACATGAAGTTGAAGATATCTACAACATTACATCCACAAACATATGGGTAGACATAAGTAGTCAATAGGACTTTGGTGCAGCTTTTGAGGGGTTACAAGAAGAAGCACCTGAAGACCTTGGATGAAAATATGGTATATATGCAACATTCATATAACAGATCAATCCACACTTCTACAACAAAGTCCCCATTTGAAAATTGTTTTGGATATTTTCCACCTTCACCTTTGGATATTGCATATGGGAAGTAAGGAGGAGTGAAGGAATACCTTACATGAGATGATTTGAGGGCTTAAAAATTTATAGAGAAGATCAGACATATCCATCTACAAGTACAGGAAACACTCCAGAATTCACCTGTGAAGTATAAGGCTAGGCATGATGAACACAGAACATAGAAATCATTCAAAGTGGGAGATAGAGGATGATTACAATTGAACAAGGAGAGGCTACAGGGGCCTGGTAAGAAAATCAAGGCTCTAAGGTACGGGCCCTTTGATATACTGGAAAAGGTGGGTGATAATGCCTATCAACTCAGTTTACCACCATATATGCGCATTCACTTAGTTGTAAATGTAGAGAATTTGAAACTCTATGAGCCTTCCATACTTGACCAGGGAGAGGAACATGTCCTACTTTCCGTGGAGTATTTGGCACCAAAAGCTCAGGCAGAGTTGACAACAAATATCATTTTACAAAAGAGTTACAGAACTACAAGACAAGGGAAACAAGGCCTTTGGCAGATTAGGTTGAAGGGACAACTTCCAGGCAAAGCTAAATGGTACACTAGAGAGAAGGTGGAGGAAAAATTTCCTCACCTCATTCAGTAAAAGCCTTTGGTGACCAAAAGCTTCCCAAAATGGGGAGGTGTGATCCAAATTGGATAATTATATTGTTTTTCATCCATATTTGTGCATTTGGAGTGGAAAAAGTGTAGGAATCATCTCATGAGACGTTTTTTTTACTGGCGGGACCTAGTTTGGAAAAACAAGTCCCCAAACATTTCAGGAGCGTTTTGAGGCTTCAAATGACGTTTTTTTCGGGGGATTTTTTCCCCCTCGATGGAGCACCTTTTCATGCTATTATACACATAGAGAAATTTCCAACGACGTAAGAATTGCGTCAATCAGAGTCTGTATGCAAAAGTTATGCCACTCAGAAGTTGACCTTCCTATTTTCAAACCTATAGTTCGGCGGGATGCTATGTCAGCCCCCATTATTCATGGAAAAGGGGCTAGCCACGTGTTTGTGATGTAGAATAATTTTTGTAACTCTAGTTAAGAGTTGATTTAGTCAAAATTAACCACTAGTAGGCTATCGAGCCATGTTCTGACTGGGCCACTAGGAGGAAGAGGAATTCCATTATTTCGAGAGAATTTTGTTCCACAACTGAGAAAGGATAGCCAGGAGAGATAGGAGGTAGAGAACACAGAGAGGATCTATGCACTATAGCAGCCCACGGGCCACAAGCATTACTTCTTTGTATCTGCATCCATATTTCTAGACAGAGAAAGAGAATGAAGCGACCTCACCTTCTAGTTGAGTTTTCTCCTAAAAGGGTTTCCTAGAGAGACTATATTGTGTATTGTGTGTGTGATATTATTTTGTCATTCTTTACTTTTCTTCTTGATTTAATTTACATGCATGCACTAATTATAGTTAATTTTACAGATCTAGAAATTAAATAAAACTGTAATAGTGTAGAATCTCAGATTTTTAATATAGTATTATTAGATCTGTTGTGACAAATTATCTAGTGGAATATCCACGATGGTTTACACATCATGCCATAATGTTGATGATGTTGGATACCTCCAACATACAGGGGGTCTCCCTGATGTGAAGACCTAATTAGACCTCACACTGTTTGGAGTAGGAGCCCCACCCAGAGTATCAACCCGATCACCATAACTTTAGGTTCACCTTGGTTCCAATGAATAACATAAGATATTATATACATAACCTTTGAACAAGCAAGGAAGTTGACATTGTGAAACACTGATTACAATGTGTAAAAGGAGGTATTCACGAGAAAGGAGACAAAAGTGAGTCTTTGGAAGGAAGTAATAGTACTAACCTAAGAGAGGCACATGAGATCAAGAAAATATTCGTTAATTATCTAGAGAAATAGTTCACGTAGACATAACGATCATTAAACCAAAAACAACACACCTTCAACAACATAAGTACCAAAGCCAATGAACTAGTTCAATTTCCATATTATGTATGAACAAAACATATATATAAAACATCTAAACAATAATTCTAAGACATTCACAATACATGCATGAAAATGTGTTGGCTCATCGAGCTTCAATTATAAGGTGAAATATCCAAGTACACAGTTACAATGATGATGCATTAGTTCCAATAGTGGAACATTAAGTCACTTCTTACTTCTCCAAATAATATTTTTTTCTCCTATGCCAAGTAGAGAAGCCAAATATTACTCTCCAAATCCTAAGCCTCCAAAATCCATTTGCTTGAGTTATGAGGTTATATTTATAACAAGAGGGTTTTCCTTTCATCTCCCCATGACTCTTGGACTTCTACTATGACCTTTGTACTTCTAAAAAACTCTTAAACTTCTAAGTGACTTTTGGACTATGTGACTTTTGTCCATATATGGCTATGTGACTCTTCATATTCCACATATGACTCTTGGACTTCCACACATCACATTTTTTCCTTTTCCCTTTTATAATTACATCATTACATTCTACATGATGTGGCATGACACATGGACACACATGACATGATGATGACATGGTCTCCATGATGAGCTGCTTTTTTCACTTTGCTATTCATCTTGACCCTCCAAGAGGTCTTGGATAAGTATTGGAATCTTTTGAGTCATCATATTATGTCCTCTTTCGTTCATGGTCCAGGATCTACTTCATCTTTTCATGATAGTTCTCTCTTGTGCTTCTTCTTGGTGTCTTCTCCTTGTTATATACGTTGAGAATTACCTTGGAATGCTAAGAAGGTACTCCTGCCAATGAAGGTCATCCATAATAAGGCAAAACCAGTCTTAAAAACATCTATTCTATCATTGCCTAGCTCATGGAATGATTAACTCATGATAGGCCTATACAAGGATTGAAAGGAGGAGGATTGATAAGGAAAACTCAGTTGACATCATCAATGGCCTATGAAGGCTCCATTGTTCATTGTCACTACAATGTGCATTGTAAATAGGGGATCTCCTTGGTCCAACATAGTGGGGAGCAATAAGGAACAAGGTGGGGGTCTTATTAGTTGAGACTGCACCATGCACGAGGAAGGAAAGGGAGGAAGGTTAAGCCAATGCAGTTTGACTCAACAAGGGATCCGTTTTCATCTGGAGTTCATTTTTCCTCCTAGGGTAGCATAGTATGACCCAATAATGGCTTCTTGGCCATTTGGAATGCAATTTTCATTGAGGGAAGCCATAGGAAGGAAGCCACTTTGTCTAGGAGGGTTTTCAATACATTGCGAGGATAGGAGGGACTTTTCATTACATAGTTTTCCTCTGCAAGAGGATGGAAGAGGTTAATGCTATTAGCCAAGAGTGCTATATGTTCCATGCAAGGTAGAGGTGATCAAAACTTGGTGCAGTGAGTCAGTATGAGCCACAAGGGTTGGAGATCATAGGAACCTTTCTTCTTTCATTTCCATTTCCGTTTTTGTGAACTAGTAATTGTTTGTGTTCATGTCAGTGTCGATTTATGTTCCCAATAATTCAATGTTATTAACATTTCTACTTCGCACAAGAGGTATCCTGTAGGTTATGCTCAACCTTTTTTCTTTCATTTCCCTTTCCATTTTTGTTGACTGATTACTGTTTTTGTTCATGCCCGTGTTGATTTACGTTCTCAATAATTCAATGCTATTAGCATTTCTATTTAAGATAGAATGTTAAATTTATGTATTTTTGGTTACTTTTATTCCTTTTAATGATAATAATTGGTGTTGCGGGTTGTAAGTTATTTTTATCTTGAGGGCATGATGGTTTTATGGTTGTTAATTTCACAATTTGAATATATAAACAACTATTATCTTTGTCTATTTCTTTCATTTCACTATCAATTGTATCAATCATATCTTCCTTTTCATTGTCAATTGTATCAATCATATCTTCCTTTTAGTAAATTGTAGGAAAAGACGACAATAGGACCTAAGTTAGGTGAATTAGAGTAGCAATAGTTGATTATTTCTTCTTACAACAAGACATTAGACTTTTTGGCATTTCATGTTTTGTCAACTAAACCTATGTAGTTTTGCACATATGGTGCAAGAACTTCTTAAATTTACATAATCCTTGGATAATAATTAAAGTAAGCCATGGAGTTGAGTATTCTATTGTAGTAATCTTGTTGCCTAACATTTGCTGCCTCCTTAGGGTTTGATAGAAGGATATTGATTCAAATTGGTGATACAAAGTTATCACCTTCTAAATGGGATGTACAAGAAATATTCAAAGCTTATTATAGATACAATGCTCTAATAACAATTAATAAGTCTCCAAAAACTCTCCAAAAATTGTAGTTTGGGATAGCCCCTTCTCTCTCAGGATAGGTCATCCTTGGAGAGAAGCTAGAATATCCACATTATTGGTTGCATGTCATGATCCCCAAGACAAAATAATTTCTTTATTTCCATTGCAGTGATATACAATGCCCCCCCACACCCCCTATTGCCTTGGTTAGCTGGTGATTTGAGCTTTAGAGAGTCAAGCAAACAATTTTATGTACAAATTCATCTCAGGTTAGCTTAGGAAGTGAAGAGTAAAGGTTTAAAGAGGTACACTACCATTCCACGTTCATTATTTTATTCCTTGATTGTAGATTTGCTCCACCTCATTATTGGTTGCATGTCTTGATCCCCAAGAAAAAATAATTTCTTTCTTTCCATTGCAGTCACACACAATGCTGCCACACCCCCTATTGCCCTAGTTAGCTAGTGATTTGATCTTTAGAAAGCCAACTCAATGATTTTATGTTCCCATTCATTTCAGGGTAGCTTAGGAAGTGACGGTTAGGGTTTAAAGAGGTATACTGCCATCCGATATTCATTCTTTTATTCCTTGATTACATATTTTGTATCCTCATTACTAGATGCTTTCCCATTGTTTTCTTTGTTTTTTGTAGGTCTACAAGTAAACTAAGCCATAGAAGCCATTAAAACTTTATTTTTTCCCTTCATCCAAGCATTTCACCTCAATGGAGATGGTATAACTAATGAGAAATTTATTTGTAGAGATTTATATTGTTAGAGTAGCATATTGAGGTTTAGATGGTAGCTTGTATGTTCAAATGTGAAAATTTGTGTGAGAAACCCTCCCAACACAACAATTCAGCCATGGGGACAAAACACATTATTGTCTAAAGGCCATCTAAAAAATTCATTGTGGAATGTTTGAAACCATGAGAAAAAACAAATATGTTGCATAATGAAACCTTTGTTATTGTTAGAGGTCAAAGAAATAATTGAAATCCACACGTTGGAGCAAGAGAGGCTTTAAAGCTTGCTTGGGGTTTGAATCATTCTTATTTGAAGTGTAAATGAGCATTTAAGCTTGCTTGGGGTTTGAATCATTCTTCTTTGAAATGTAAATGGGCATTTAAGCTTTCTTGGAGTTTGACTAATTCTTCTTTGAAGTGTAAATGAGCATTTGAACTTCTTGACTAATCTTAATGTCGTTTTGGGTTTACATTTACATTTTCAACTCTCAATTTGTTTCTTTCCTAAAATGAGATGAGGGATAAATTTGTGTTGAAACCATTGCTTCTCTTCCATTCACTTTTATTTTCTCTTTGCAATCGATACTTTTATTCTTTATCATAGATTTGTAAGTGAATTAGAAGAAGGAAATCAAAGAATTTGCATGATAAAAGGTGGAGATTCAAAGCAGGGATGGACAAAGAAGAACTATGCAAGAGAAATAGGCTTATGTTGGGGTTTTAAGAACTCAATTTTGGAAGAACTATGCAAGAGAAATAGGCTTGTGTTGGGGTTTTAAGCACTCAATTTGGAAGTGAAATGAATGAGAAAAAACATCCTTAAAAACCCTCTTACTATGTTGCATATTCACTTACACTTTAGCACATTAACTGCAAAGTTGTACTCTCAAAAGTGTTTGATAGTTTGTAGTGCAACTACTTCATTTGATGGCCATTTCCTTCAATTACTCCTTGCATTTGACGGTTGAAGATCTTATTATAAACTTGTTAATGAAAATGGAACTACGAAGTTTAAATTTATGTTGCATATAAAGATCAGGTATTCAAGCAAGAATGAGGGAATAATTTTGCAAGAGAAACAAAAGTTTGATACCATTTTCTTAGGTTCAATATTTCAGCTTTTGGATTGTTAAGATAGAGTATAGGGCATAGTGATTTAGATTTTAATGAATAAAATAAATTTATTGGACGAAAAGATGATGTGATAGACAAGTATTTAAATTTACTTTCCAAAATTTCTTATTACAAATTTTACTGGTGAAGTGAAACCAACAAACTCAAAGGATTAAAATAAATGAATCGCGAATACATTAAGGATTTAAGTTGAATTTGTAAATATAGAAAGCATCAAGAATCCATAGCAAAGAAACATGTGAAAGATCCAGTGCTTTAAGTTTGAAATTACAAAGAAACATGTGAAAGATTCAGTGCTTTGGGTTTGAAATTACCAACTCATGAGGAAAAGAAAGGGCCAACAAAGTTTTATGTAATGAAATGCTCTTGTTTCAAACTTCACCATGGCTTGAACTCCATTCCAAAAATTGCGATAAAGGGAAGCCATGCTTTGTGATGACCTTGCACTTGCGCTTAATAATCTATGTCATGCTTACAATTTATTCATATTCTTTGTATCTTCCAACTTATTTCAGTTGCAAATTCCTTGGAATTGTTGACATCATTAACTGGCCCTGTTCATCTCCTTTTTCAACCCATCTCGTTGCTGTGCAAGAAACCTTTTCGAAATCAGAAATCCCTTGATGAATTGATTTGCATTCGAGAACCTCCTTGTACCAGTCGTGTCTCTGTTCTATATCCGTATCTGGGTCACGGGGCTCAAGACTCTGTAACCTCCTTTCATTCCCCATAGCTCGCCAATGTGCCAAGTTCACATGGGCAATGCCCAATTCCCACAAATTTATGATAAGACCGCTTTGGTGGCCAGCGTTATCGAACCAGGACGAAGAAGAGGAAGCCTGCTATGTTTGACACCACCACCAAATCCAGTGTTTGCTAACCCATTATTTGTAATATAAACAAACAGAAACTATGCTTTGTATTTTTCCATATGTCTTCCTCTTCTAATATTGGTTGAATATAAATAATAAAAGCATCTTATTGTGTCAAAAGTAGCATTCTACAACACAATATGACTCCAATGTTTGCGCAGAGAGGTGCATTCTACAATCCAGTATGACGGGATGTGTAATTATGTCACCTCCTCAAAAATAATAAGTTTAATTTTGGCTAATGTCAGGAAAACCATTAACTTGAATCTTAAACTATATATAACTTGAATCTTTAGATTATATGTAACTTTTTACTAATATTAATTATTAAAATATAAATATGTATTGTTATATACAATTTTAATGGATACTAAATTATCATATAAGTGAATTTGAATGGATCATAAATTGACTTTTAACAAAAAAAAATTACTACATTAAAATCCCAAATTAGGTAAAATTTTGAACATTTTTACTCTTTACTAAAGCTAGTACCCTTCTTAAATCAAAAGAAAAATGTTAACTCAACACAAAGATAAAAATTCTTGGTCCAACATATTTTCATATTTTTTTTAATTAAATATTTGTAAAATGAATATTTAAAGGAAAAACCATATCTTAGGGATATGTTAAAATCTTTAAAGACATAAATATTTCCACATCAAGGTTGTAACATTTGAAAATATTAATTTGATGTAGTTTTATTATAAATTTTGTTACCAAGCCCTGTAAAAAAAAAAACCATTAAATCTAATATCAATATTTTAATGTTAAATATAATATTAATATTAATATATTATTAAATTTAATAACTTTGGATTAATACAATATTAAATTTAATATAATATCCAATTTGTCTTATTATAATATATATTAATATATATCATATATAATAATATATTAACTCTAGATATATATGGAAGGAAGAACAAAAACATAGAATGATATAGGTGGAGAGTTAGAGGGAGTGACAAGGGAGAGATGGAGATAAAATGAAGAAGAGGGGGGAGAAGAAGTGAAGAGAGAGAAGAAGAGAGGGAGGGAGATAATGACAAGGTTGGAGGGTAGAGAGATAGAGAGAGATGGGGGGAGACAGAGGGAGGTAGGAGAGAAAGGAGAGAGGAGAAGGATCAGAGAAAGGATTTTAGAGGGAGGAGGAGAGAAGGAGTGACAAAGAGGGAGGGACAAAGAGATGGATTTGGAGGGGGAGAAAGGGAGTGAAGAAGAAATACATAGATAAATAAAAGTGGAGAGAGAGAGAGGGAGTGAAGAAGAAAGACATAGACAGATAAAAGTGGAGAGAGAGAGTGGGAGTAACAAAGGAGAGATGGAGAGAGAGTGTGTAAGTTTTGGAGTGAGATAGATAGACAAATATAGAGAGATGGAAGGAAGGGGGGAGAGAAGGAAAGAGGAAAGGAGATTGTGACAAAGTTGGAGGGCGAAGAGAGAGGGGAGGGGGGGGACGGCGGGGGGAGCGAGAGAGGGAGGTGGGAGAGAAAGGGAAAGAGAGGATGTGAGAGAGAGGAGGAGATATGGAGTTGGAGGGCGAGAGAGAGGGAGGTAAAATGAAAGACATAGAGAGAGAATGGTGGAGAGAGAGGGGGGAGAGATGAGGGAGATAGAGAGAGGGAGAAATGAAAGTAGGAGGGAAGAGAGATAGAAGGTGGATAGAGGAAGAGAAGGGGAAGAGAGAGGGAGAGGAAGAGGGAGGGAGAGATAGATAGATATGGAGAACGAGTGTATATGTTTTGGGGGTGATATAGAGAGATAAAGGAGAGGCAACAGGAGATAGAGACATAGATGGTAGGTGGAGAGAGGGAAGAAGAGAGAGATAGAGAGAGGGAGAGAGGGAGGCAAGAAAAGATAGATAGGTATGGAGAGAGAGAGAGAGAGAGAGAGATAGAGAGAGTGTGTGTGTTGTGGGGTGAGATAGAGATACAAAGAATGAGAGATGGTGGGAGATAAAGGTGTAGATGGAGGGGGGAGACAAGGAATAAGATTTCTTGCACTAGATGCATTGATTTTAGTGTAGATGATGATTTCCAATCCTGTTTGATTTCTTGCATTAGATGAATTTATTTCAGTGTAGATGTCGATTTCTAATTATATTTGATTGTCTGCACTAGATGCATTGGTTTCAGTGTAGATGTTGATTTATAATCCTATTCGATTGTTTTCTCTAGATGCATTGGTTTCAATGTAGATGGTGATTTCTAATCCTATTTGATTGTTTGTACTAGATGCATTGATTTCAGTGTAGATGTTGATTTCTAAGCTTATTTGATTAATTGCACTAGATGCATTGATTTAAGTGTAGATGTTTATCTAAAATCTTATTTTATTGCTTTTATTAGATGCATTGGTTTTAGTGTAGATGTTGTTTTTTATTTCTATTTTATTGCTTGCATTAGATGGATTATATATTGTTAATATTGCAGTTGATTAGATGGAGAGGGGGATATGGAAGAATATTTCTTGCACTAGATGCATTGATTTCAGTGTAGATGATGATTTCTAATCCTATTTGATTGTGTGCACTAGATGCATTAATTTCAGTGTAGATGTTGATTCCTAATTATATCTTATTGTTCGCACAAAATGCATTGATTTCAAAGTAGATGTGGATCTCTAATCCTATTTGATTGCTTGCACTAGATGCATTGAGTTCAATGTAGATGTTGATCTCTAATCCCATTTGATTGCTTGCACTAGATGCATTGATTTCAGTGTAGATGTTGTTTTATAATCATATTTGATTGTTTGCATTAGATGAATTAGATGTTGTTAATATTGAGGATGTAGATTATTAAGAAAATATTTTTCGAGGTATATTTAGTATTACCTAGAGGAAAACTATTAAAAATTAATTAGTTGTCAAAAGTTGTGATACCTAGACTTAAAATGAAATAGATATGCAAGATCAATCCTCCTGCAAAGTGAAAATTAATCCTTTACAAGACCGTCTCCCTTATTCATCACCAACTAATTACTAATAGACAAGTATATATATTCAAAATATATTCAAAGCTGCATATATTCAAAATTACTAATAGATAATTACATACAACGATGTATTCAGAAGTTTTATAAGAGGAAAATATATATTTATAAACATTCAAAATCAATAAAAATATTCTTGAAGGAGATGTGATAATTGTTTGGAGAAACAAATAATGTAAATATTTTATAAATCTGACCCCTCATTAAAAAAAAAAATAATCAAAAATACATTATTTATTGATTTTGCAAAATGGACTATAGAGAAAAAAAACATCAATATACTTGAAGGAAATAAATTATTTCAAACATTAACAAATAAACAAATTATTTCAAGAGCAAACTTGACATAGTAAATTATTAAAACTACTCTTCAAGATATATTTAGCAATACTTGGAGGGACACTATTAAGAATTAATTAGTTGTCAGAAGACGTGATACCTAAAATTAAATGAAATAGATGTGCAATATCAATTCTCCTACAAACTATAATTGTCTCCCTTCTTCGTCACCAACTAATTACTAATAGATAATTACATACACATAAAAATATAACACAACTGTAACATTCACAAACATTACCATCCAAATCCAAACACATAAACACACAAACTAGTCAAAGCAAGGAACACATACTAAATTAAAGAAGAGCATGATATGGTCATGCCAAGCAAAGAAAACATAATGTGAATTTTGAAGTTTATCTCAAACATATACATAATAATGATAATCTAAAAATTTGGCATTGCTTCCCTCAACTGGAGCCAACTTAGATCCATCAAACACTGGATATATCATCCCCATAGAGGGGTCAAATCCCTCGAGGTGCAAACATTTTATCAAGTTCTACACTCCAAAAAGAAGGTTTGGACCTCAAGGGATTTTATCCCTCTTGATGCATGATAGATTCAGTGTTAGATGGATATAAGCTAGTTCTTGTGAGTAGAATGAAAAAAGTCAAATCTACTCTTATTTCAATGCTCGTTCCTAGGTATGGACTCCTCTTGGTTCTCCAAAAACTAGCCACAGAACAAGCCATTCTTGATTTTTTGACGTATTTTAAGGTGTTATTAAATAACAAATTATATATAATGTATGACTCATGGAATATATATATATATATATATATATATATTATATATATATATATATATATATATATATATATATATATATATAGTTAACTAAGTGAAAATTTCAAAGTGTTGTGCTTTCTAGAGTCAAAACATGAACAATAAAATAAATTATTGGAATGTAGGCTTATGTGATTCATGATTTATATCAAATATTTTAAGATAAAATAACATTTAGATTATAAAGTTGGTCTGTTTTGAACCACTTAATGTGGTTAATTGTCATGACATAGATGGACGGTTGAAACATAAAGCTAATAAATAGTAGAGATGCAATGAATTAATCCCAACAATAATTTTTTTAAATTTATTATGAGGGTTAGAAAAATATCATAAAATCAAAATTAGAAAATAAAAATAATGAAAAAGCCTTAAAAATAAAAAATAATACTAAATAATCAAAATAAAATTTAGAAAATATATATTATTATTTTTATTATTATTACTATTATTTCTAAATGAATTTACAAAAAATTCCACGAATAATGAAAGAAAATATAAAAATAAAATTATAAGAGTTAGAACTTTTAATAAAAATATTAACTCAAGGAAAGAAGTTAAGAAAAAAAAGAGGGAGATTTAAGTGGAGAGGGAGATTTAAGTTAGTTTATATATTTTGGTTTTTTTATTATTATTTAATAGTAAAATTATTTTAAATAAAAAAAACATTTTACTTTATTTTTAGAGTTTTTTTGCTAAATATTTCTTAAAAGTAAAGAAAAATAAATAAAATTTATTAAAAAATGTAAGGAAGGAAATCAAATGGAAAAATTAGCATGCACTCAATTGCAAAGAGTAGATATTTATAAGGAAATCAAATGGAAAAATTAGCATGCAATCAATTGCAAAGAGTAGATATTCATTTTGTACTCACTCTTGTTGCGTAGATTCACATGATTAATAGAATTTTTGTTTTAAACTTATTTATTAATTTCAAGGTTTTTGCATTTTGTTGAGATATATTTAATTAGTCTAGATTCATCTAATTTTAGATTTACTAAAGGCTCACAGGGATTAAATCTCTCGAGGTGCAAACGTCTTCTATAATGAAAAGAGTTTTGATCTCTCACTAGGCTTAAGCAAATCCGAAGTTAAGATGTATCTAGCCCAATTTAATTATTAACCTTTAAATATGTCATATTAGAGAAGAATACCATGGGAAAAAACCATGGGTTGGAGAGTTTTATGTTTTTAATTTTATTTTGTTTAATTTTATTTTTTAATTTTTAATTTGTTTTATTTTGATTGAGTCAAAATATTAAACATTACAACATCTTCCACATATTCCCCCACATTGGGATGGAGAGTTTCTCTTTTATTTACATTTTGTTTCTTTTGAATTTTTCATAGTTTATTTTTGCAAATTATATATGATGAGGGATGTAACATGTCAACTCGACTGTGGATTGTAAGTAATACGCATGTACAAAAATTACGCTAGTAAGCGAAGGATTAATTTTGGATCTAGTGTGATCGTGTGCAAGTGTGTTTATATGTTATAGGGTCGATATCCATGTGTGTATATGTTTTTATATCTTTTGAGGCTAGAGAGCTCAATTTTGTGATATGAAATTTCATGCTCATTAATATGCATATTACTATCGCAGACCAAGTAACATAGAAAGAGTATGGAAGGCTAAGACTCCATGAGTGTAAAAAAAAGGGGGGTTCGTATGGCTTAATAATTATTAAAGTGCACATGCTTTTAACTAAAGTCCATCAAGTGACTTCAAGAGGTCCCCTATGTCAAGAGAGGGACATGCACATAAAAGTAAGGATGTTGGTAATATGAAACATACATTTTACAAGATTTGACTAGGGGGAAGGGACTAGACACCTTGATGGAAAATAGAGGATGACCCTATGAGAGGTGGGATAGGTTCCCTAGTGTGAGGGCTTAGAGGGTACTTAGAGACCCCTGAGGGAAACATGAACTCCTAAAACTATAGGGTTCTAACACATCTGTAATTGACCTAGTTAGACACATTATAGGTAGTGGCACAACCCCAGGGAGTGCAATTTCAGAGAAGGGGGTGCACTTGGGTGTGGGGTTGATGGGGGATGTGAGCTTGTTGGTTGGAAGCTACTGGAGTTTGGTAATTTGGCCTTGTTTATATATGGTATTGGACATATACCTACTTGTAGGTAAGTTGTTTCCCCATGGATTCAAAGCCCTAGCTTGGGGGAGACTGTTATTGAGAAAAAATGAGCAGTGTGGTCTATGGCTAGGAGGAACGATGAAGGTCTACAGCCAATTGACACCTATAAATAAAATAAGTGTTAATTTAAATGTCTAATTGAAATTCTACTATAATAAATTATATAATTATGTATGTTGCATGTGTATATGAAGTAATGGCATAGTTATGTGTTTATACCATTGTGCATGAGAGCATTACATGGTAGAACACATTTAGTTATGCCTACCACACATATAGGAAATAAAATAAAAAGAGAATTTGTAGAAACTTTTGTTATAGGGGTAATGTTGAACCTTGGGAGACAATTCCTAGCTGAGTAGAAATTAGTGCCCAAGACATTCATTTAAATATACAAATTTATTATTTGTCTGTCTCATCATTTTTCAAACCCTAGAATATTAAATTTTAAGCCCTTTAACCTTCAATACATGAAATAAAACTTTGAATGGCCTTTAATTGTTGGATACAAATGGATTGAAATTTGTGAGAAGTGTCGGTGAAAGCTTCAGAATAAAAGGTTGTCTCTGTAGAATCTTTTATCATAACTTAGAGGAAAGTGTATTTGATTACAAATGAAACTTTGGAAGAAGAGAACTATTTTTATGGATCTTTTTAACCTCCAAATTTACAGAGAATTATAACCATTAACTGTAAATAAAGAACAGACCGCTTCAATTCTTTCAATGAAGAAATACATACATAAAATGACACATGGAAAACAAATCATACCCAACAATTTATGGAATCACTGAAAGATTTATTTATCATTAAAGTGAATATCAAAGTACAAAGTGGTACTCTATGAGGTAACACAAAAATTCGGAACCTCTTTTCATATTCTTGAGATACATTTATACAAACTTTTCAAAAGACAGTTATCAGAACCGTCAACCTCCTAACTACCTGACTATTCAACATTATATTGAAATATAAAATTACATGACTTGAAAATAAACAACTTCTAAAGTGAACATTTCATCTCAAACAATCTAAGATTGTGGAGTCGTAGAGGGTTATGCTTCTGTGGCAGCAACTTGTGGTGACATCCATTCCCCAATCTTCCTCCAGATCTCTATACTTGTGCTTGTAGAATTTATAAACTTAACATGTGCTATCCTGAAGTATGTGATTCTGTTGTATGTAGGCTTCTTGATAAGTAGAGTCTTCATCATCTAGATAAGTTGAAAATCTTTATGAAGATAGTTTACAATTGTAGCTCCCTTCAAGACTACAACCTTTTCATGTGTAGAGTTAATTTCACTTTGCTTCTACCAGTATTGTTTCATATAACTCCCAGGATAAAAAATTATTTTTCTAATCCCAACAGGATGGAAAACTAACCCTTGTTCTTTTGTCAAAATTAATATCAAAACTCATCACTGCTTCTTGGATCTCCATCAATTTCTTCTCTGCTGCTTTCCTGTTGGCATTCTTTAATATCATCTTGTTTATCTCCATTACCTACTTTGTTCTGTCTTCTATCCTAAACTCTTTCATCTCCTATGTAGACTTTGAGTTTAAGAAGTCAATTAACTTCTTAGCAATCTGGGCTTTATTCTGCAACTTCTACTTATTACTGAGGATGAATTATTGTAAGTCTCTGACAATGATATTTTCCTCTTCAATGATAATTAGAAACTGCCAGACACTTTTTACAGTATTGATTGTATCATTCCACAATATTCCTCTTGCTTGTACCAGGGACATATTTCCTTTCACTTTTTCTTTCAGTTATTTGGTTTTTTGTTGAGCAGCCTGGAAGTCCCTTCTGTATTTTTCTATAGTCTCCTTGGTCATAAACAACTCCTTCTCAGTTGCTTTAATTATTTTCACAACATTTTCTAAATCTATCTGCTTCTTCTTTAACTCGTTCTCAGAAATGTGCAACTCAGTCCTAACCTGAGTTAGATTTTTAGAAGGATCTTCGGAGTATGTTGCAACCACAATTGTGCATACACACGAATCAACCTTTTGTTGTAAATAAATATTCAACTCCTTCAACTTCACTATCTCCTCATCCCTTTTCAAAAGTTCTTGGGCTAGTAATTCCTTTTCTTTCTTAACTCCTACTTCCTCTAAATACATGGGATATTTTGTTGAAGGCAACTTCAACTTTTTCTTCAGTGTTCAAATCTCTATATCAACACTCTGCAACAACTTCTGAACTGCAGACATGTCCTTTGGATTTACACCAATTTTTACAATTATCTTCTTCGGCTCTTCATTTTGGGTATTAAGAGCTCTAGAGTTTGATTTCTCCAACTTCAACTAGTTTACCACTTTCTCCAACATATTTTCAGCTTTGGAAGCAACTGAAGCAAATTTATACAAATCATGAAAAATTAATTGCCCAGTTTGTATATGCAGATTAATTTTATCAGGCAATGGAATTCTCTTCGCATCCACTGTCAAATTGAAAGCCTTGAACTCTACTGCAGATGTTACTGACAATGTTTATGGATGAGAAAGAGAAAATTTTAGCTGACTTTTCTCTAAATCCATAGGTGATAGCAGCCTTGTTTGATGTTCAGAAGATACTTGGGCTTCTGATTGGGATTCCATGTTTTCTCTGATTTTCGTATTTCTCTCATCCACCTGCAAAAACATTTGTTTGATCATAGAAACTGAATCTTGAGAAGATTACCCTGAAACCGGTGAAGAAGGAGTACAAAAAGTTTCCCGTAACTGCAATTGTATATTGGGAGCTTCTCATGCACTAGCCTCTTCAGACATGTTTTCCCTTTTTTCTTCTCTGTCCTCTTCTAAATCAACTACCTATGACCTGTCTCTCTTTAGGTTCTTTTCACTAGCAAGAGGTGTCTCAATCTCTATATTCCCCAAGGGAGCTTATTTCCCTCCATTTGCCAGTTTTTCAATTTCTGGTTTTGATTCATCCATAAAAGGAGCATAACCATTTTCTATCCTCCTATTTGAAATCATATGATATGGATCATAAGCCCATTTATCTTCTAGTAACAAATTCATTCCTTCTAACAGTTTATGGACTTCATCTGTTGCTTGCCTAGTATTAACAATGAGTGGTCATCCGGTCCTAGGCAACCTAAAAAGGAGCCCCTTCTTTGCAGGTACAAAATGTACCTGATCCACATTTAGGATCTATCTAATGAATTCAAGCGAAAACATCCCCATGGGAAAAAAAGTTGGAAATATGTAGGGTTCAACCTCAGCTCCATATAACCTTATTTCAACATGATCTTAGAAAGAAAACCAATCTCCAACTTTGACATCTTTACTCACTTGAAGGAAAGATTGGGATTTAGGGAGTCAAGCTAGTATAGGTGAACTATTAATGATTGGATATACAACAGAAAAGAAAGAGGAGAAAAAATAGGAAATTCCTTCATTTTTGGGATCAATTCTTACTATATCTGTCCAGAAGAACAATGATTACTTATGCTTGAGGGTGTCCATAATATTTAACCCTAGATGCATGAATTTCTCAACATTGGAATAAAGGAATAAGTATTTTACAAGTGAAGGAAACCTAAAAAAACATGTAAGAGTGAAATTCATGAACTGGACATTGGTTTCTTTTTCCCAATAGTTGGTATATCTAATACAACCTTAGGCTTCATCATCACAAAAAACATTCCTAATACTTCTCTGTCAACTACTGTAATGTCCTCTTTCCCTAAAATTCTGCCCAATACCTGAAGAACTAGTCTTACATCTTCAACAAAAATATCCAAGGGAAGGTGAGTGGACTCTACAGGGAAGTGTTTTCCATTAGTCATTAGATATAAGTTAATTACAATAGACTTTGGTTCAGATAATTATTCAAAATAAGTGGTCAATGATTCTTCATAGAAAGAGAAGTAAGAATTTTCTGAAGTATAACACAATGCTTGTTTAATGAGAAGGGAAGACACTTGAAAAACACTTTCTCCCAGCCTATTTATCACAAAACACCTTTGAGGATACATTGTTGAAACTAGCCAATGAATAAACTCAGGGAACAAGTATGTTTGAGGGAAAAAGGTTGCCAACACATCAGATTTTATCATTGCAGTATATATTTGGGAATTGGACTGGTTTAATTGGACATGCTGGTAAAATTCATGATGTTTGATAGGGAAAGAAACATAAAAAATGTCTCTTTCAGTATCCATGAGTAGATTGTGTGAGGATGAACTGACTAAAACATATTTCTTAGCCATTTTTAAGAGATAAGTGGTTGATTATGGTTAATTACTTGGTACTGGAGACGAGGTTGACTCATATGTGAGCTGGAATTTGATTCTCTTGGTAACGAACAACAAGACAATGTACTGAGCAAAAGCCAAGAAGAGGATTTTATAGCGGAATGAAAAAATCATAGGAGGGAAAAATGGCATTAAATTCCATTGTAGGAAATGACTGAATTAAATGGAATATTTAATAGTTTGGATGAGAGATGGACAAGGGATGTGACATGGTGAATGAAAATCGAATGAGCTAGCTCGCTTGCTGTCATCAATGGGGGGGAACTACTTTGTAAGCGAGCAATTTCTTGGTGGTGCCCCTGCAATGAATCTTCACCGTTCATTCGAAATTCAACAAGCCCAAAAAAAGTCTTTGCAGGGAAACTGCCTGTGTTAACCTATGAAATAATTGTGTTGTCGGGTTTTCTCCATCGGGTGGGTTCCATCCTTTCTACCTTTCGTGTATCACCAACCTGATTGCACTTTAACACCTCCAACTGCAACCGCAGGGTCCCATCGTCTGAATCAATTTATTGCAATAGAATTTATAAATATGAGATATTAGTTATTCAAATACTTTGCTAAACTATAATAACCTAGTTTAATCAAATAACAAAAGTCTTTCACATTTTCTTTTCCCTTTTCGATATTTGATTTTTTATTTTTTTACAATTATGTTTAATATGTACAACAAATTTAAAACAACTTACAACAAGTAACATATGTAGTAAAATGTCTAGTATATGGTTGTGGGGGAATTATAGAATGGTATCAGAGCCTCGGTTTACAACACTTGAGCCATATGGGTCAAACTTTGCTACAAAGGAGAAACATGGACTGCAGAGCAATTGTTTGTTAATATTTTCTAGGGAATGGAGATGGACAAATCTCCAAAATTCAGGATGGAAACCTTTGTTGGGGTATGTATAAAATTTAATTTTATTGTTACATAAGAATATGAGAAGTGATGAGTAAATTATAGTAACAAAAACGTTAAATCCACACGAACAAAAAATTCTAGAAAAATAAGTATTATTGATATATAATATAATATATAATATATATATATATATATATAATATATATATATATATATATATATATAATAATATAATATATATATATATATATATATATATATATATTTTAAATTGTGACGTCAACAGTGAGGCGGGGATGTTAGGTGGTTGTTGAATTGGCAGATGGAGGGGGATAGGTGGATTCTTAGTGGCATGACTAGACACCATCAAAAGTCAATGAATTATTAAACCCCTTGCAACTTTGAAATCAATATCAATATGAATTATTAAACCTCTTGCAACTTTGAAATCAATATCAATATGAATTATTAAACCCCTTGAAACTTTGAAATCAATATTAATATGAATTATTGATCTAATAGGGTGTCAGTCTTTAGATCCATCAAGGGTGTAGCTTCATTTTAACCTTTGCGCTTGTTGGGACCTAATGGGAGATTTTGGCCATTGATAGAAAATAATCGTGGTTTTTAAATCCATTGGGGGTGTAGATTCATTTAACCCCGTGCTTGTTGGAACCTAATGGGAAATCTGAGATATTGATGGAAAATGATCGTAGCCATCAAATCCATTAGGTGTGCAACTTCATTTTAAGCTCTGTACTTGTTGGAAGTTGATGGGAAATATAAGACGTTGATGGAAAACGATTGTCACCATCTGATCCATTGGGGGTGCAACGTTGTTTTAATATTTGCGCTTGTTGGACCTTGATGTGCAATTTGAACCATTGGTGGGGAATGTTTGTAGCAGTCAGATCCATCAAAGGTGCAACTTAATTTTATTCCTCGTGCATGTTTGGACCTGATATGGATATGGGCCATTGGATTATAATGATCTCAATCGTTGGATCCATTAGATATGCAACTTCATTTTATTCCCTACAGATATTTGGATCCAATATGGATTTGGGTCATCAAATTGGAGTGACCTCAACCATTGGATGTGCTAGGGTGCAAGTTGTACATCATGAAAGAAAAGTGGGGGATAGACCTCACATGTAGTTATGGCTAATCAAGGATTACCACATGTAAGGTCCCATGTAAACTATGGGACTAGGTGGGACTGAAATACAATGAAGATAGTTGCATGTGCATTAGTTGTTGTTGACGATGCTGGACCCGCCAACATTTAGGGGATCTCCCTGGTATGAAGTCCCAACTAGACCTCACACCATTTGGTGTAGGAGTCCCATTCGGTATGATGACCCGATTGCCATTATCTTAAAGATATGCCTTAGCTATTGCTTGTTAGCACATGAGAGTGATATACTTAGTCTTCAAGTAGTAAGGTTCATGTGCCTGGTGAGTGCTTAGTGTAACTTGTGTCTAAGTTCTTTCACTGTAGAGGGAGAGGGTGAGAGTGAGTCTCAAGTCAAAAGGGAATAGTCCCAACTCATTTAGAGGCACACAACACAATAGGATTTGTATAGATCCCAATAGAGTAGTCCACACAAATGCGGCAATCACATACACAAAGGTGAACAGATAGCACGTACGAAACCCAGTGGAGTAGTCCACACGAGTGTGACAGTCGTTATAACAAATATACAAGAATGATGTGTCTAGTGTCCAGTGGAGTAGTCCACACATATGAGACAGCAATAACAACCATTACAACATATATTCAATAATATATGCACTAGAATAACTGAAGTAGTTCAACTATCCTAGTAGACGTTAAGAAAACATGCATTACAAGCGTTTAAAGAATAGTCTTACAAACTAATACAACACATGCATGAAAATGTGTTGGCCTATGAAAAGCTTCTTATTTAAGTGAAAGGTCCAAGACACATTCATACACCATACATCACTAGCCCTAGTAGTGGAGCATTGGAGCCATTGCTCGCTCCTCAAAGAAAATGTTACAAACTCTCAAGGCTATGTGGGAGGAGCCAAGGTGAAAATTATTTTGCATACAAATGAGGGGTATATATAGCCAAGGGTGAAACTGACCCTTGTGACTCTTCGACTTCCCTCATGACTATTCGACTTACATGACTCTTTAACTTCTTCCATGGGTCTCTTGGACTTTCACATTACATTACATTGATTACACAAGTATGACCCAAAATAGTGATGTGGCCGAGGCGAATTATGACACAAATCAACATGACACTGATGGTATGCACATGTTGGCTGTGTTGTTCATGTCGTGATGTTGTGCTACTGAGTCATGAGTGTGCCCGTGGTGTACCACAGCATCACCTCCTGATCTGAAAATGGAATGTACTTGTTTAAGGGTGCAAGGTATCCATTTCCAATAATTGCAAATGTGAGCTATACACTCCAAGTGACCTCTGAAAAGATGAAAACTTCTTATTTCTTATACAGAGATAGACTGTAGGGGCATTCACCGGACATGTCACCTCTAAAGAGAGGATGAGTTCCAGAGGCTACCTAGCCCTCTACAGGCTCTACCTAAAGAAATAACAAAGTAAACACTTTAGAAGTCTTTGACATACACATACTTGAAGTTTGATGTCTTGCGGAATATGACAATTAACTTTCTGTAGCTGAATAGGTGATTATGTGTGTATGAAAGTTATGTATATTTGTTGTTTAACACTTTATATCAGTTTTGTTTAGCATATCATCTTCAGCAAATAAAGATATCAAAATGATAAAGCAGTTCACCCCTTCTAGGCTACATCTGCTGGACCAAGCCTCTCCAACTAGGCTTGTCCTCTTGTATTAAAAATGCTACAAAGGCTAATACAAGAATATGAGTGTCTTGAAAGACAGATCTAACTGTAAATAAAGAATCAGAAGATAGGAAGTAGCTAAACATGCTCTTTCCCAAGCACTAAACAGTGAAATTATACCTGATACAGTACTTTCCCCAATTGGCCCTGATGGCTCTTTAAACTTGCATGGAGAATTTCTAGGTGAAGATGGCCTCAATTGGTTCTGAAACCTCTACCATTAGACTCAGAAAGTCGAAAATAGTAGACATAGGATTTTGAATCACCAAAAATGGATGAACACATCCCCCAAACAGCTCAAACACTGAAATAGCCCTGAAAGCTTCCCTGAAGCTAAACAGTGAAAAGAATGCCTCAACAGGAAAAACAAGCTATAGAAATGGATTCAGAATGCTGAAAACCTTCAGGAATGACCTTCGTTCCACATTCACTGGCTGCACACTTCCCAATGCAGCTCCCAAACTGATTTGGCCCTAGTGGCTCCTAGAACTTCCATGAAGCTAAAACACCTGCAAACGACCTCAAATGGCTGTAAAACCTATGCCAATGGCTTTAGAAGGTTGAAGAGACCCAAAATAAAAATAAAAATTCGTCCAAAACAGACTTTCCTAGCCAAAGTTATGGCCATTTACTCCCAACTGCCAGCTGGTCCTAAAAAAACTCCAGCTAACTTTAGTTACAGTCCAAATAGGCCCGCCAAATATGGCGAGCCCGCCAATTTTGGCGCTCCGCCAATTCCGCCGCTATCTGACCACCGGTTAACCATTTGCATTGGATTTCGTGCTGGGCGGTTAAGGTCCTAGCACCTGGTTCTTGGCGTGAGGTCACATGGTATGGGGCTGGCCCCCTTCAGGCCCCGCCCAAACTTAATACAAAGCTTTTAAACACTTGCTGCCAGCTTCATAACAAGACTCGCCCATGTGGTGGAATGGTAAAGCGCTGTAATAATACATGGGGGGTCGTGGGTTCAAACCACCATTCGACCAAAATTTTGGAAATATATGCGCCCACATATGCTGACATCACCTTGGGCCATGTGGCAACCTCTGGGCCTGCCACGTGGAAACCTGTGATTGGCTGCCCAAAAAGGAATATTCCCTAGAATATTCCAAAGAATATTTTATGGAATATTTCGAAGAATATTCTACAGAATATTCTTTTTTTAATATTTTTTTTTGAAAAATATTCACAATTGAGGGTTATTGGGCGATTTTGTTTTTGGCATAACTTTCTCATACGGCGACCGTTTTTCGAACTGTTTGCGGCACCGGAATCAGGAGGACGAGCTCTATCTGATCGTTTAGGTTTGAGCCAATTCTAAGCACTTTCATTTTGACCATTTTACGACACTTGGTCCTGAGCTTCTGATCACCTCCGCATGGAAAAGTACATAGAGTCTTCAATGGTCTTGGTGTTCGCTTGACAGTTCATGCATTCGCATGTGTCTCCCACACTTGCTACTTGGTATGATTCATGTGTTCATCCAACCATGAACAAGTATTCTAGTGTGCGCTCCTTGTTCATCATGTTCATCGTCATGCCATTTCTCATCCATTTACATGTTTCTACAATCACTCATGATGAGATGGCATCAAATCTAGAAATCCCCTAGGCTACCATGATGCATTTTCTTTTGTTTTCGTGTGTAGGTGACTGGGAGAAAGGACAAGGATCTGAAAAGACACAGAGCACATGTTAGGCCAGGATGCGAGCCTCTAGGACACTATCAGGAAAAACTACACAGAGCTCACTGAGAGGCTAGGTTGAGTAGTCTGGGACAACAATGACATCTGTGGGATCTAGCTCAACTGGGAGACAAAATTGTACAGTTTTTCTGTGGAAGGAAATACGGGCAGCAGAAGGCACTAACAGTGAAAACTGCACATATTTCTAGAGGAGGCCGAGATCGGGCTGCAGGAGCCTGCTAGCCAGAACTGCATAGATCTGGCAGGAAGTCAAGTAGGACATATCTGCGTAGTTCTGAGCTAAGCGGGGTATCGGGGAGAAGGTGGGTTGTCCATGAAAACTGTGCAATTTTAAGGAGGAGTGGTAAGTAGGCCAGTAGGGGGACTGCCTGAAAAAATTGCGCAATTTCCTAGGATAGTACAGTGATAGGCAACAAGTGCCTGTCCCTCATGTCTGTGCAATTTCTTCATGCAGTGCATGCAAGCGGGCTAACAGCTCTGCATAGTTTTGGGCAATAATGCTTGGTCACTAAGGGTTGAGACTGCACAATGCAGCTTAGTGGAGTTTTGACTAATGGAGGGTGTTTTAGTTGACAACTTTTTGGAAAAGTGGCTAAGTGTGTGAGCAAGTGAACTTGTGTATACATGACCTTGCGAACACACAGTCAACATGAATCGATGACAAGACACCTCAAACTAAGAAGACAACATGTCTTAGTGTGACTGCCTAAAGAGTGACAAGTGCGACACTTGGGATAAATCATTGAACGACCATGACAACACTTGTGTGACATTGTTTACCACCTCGTGTGTGAGTGCGATAGATGTTTACATAGTGAACACAACTCATACACACAAAGATAAACCTTCAACATCACTAGAATAAGGTCACAATCATGACATTGCAATCAGCATGACGAAGATGACAGTTGGTGAAACAAGTGAAAAGGAAGCAATATATGTAGAGGAAACACATGAAATGACTTTTGTGTTTGGACACATGCATGCTACTGAAGACATGATGATATGATAATGACAAGAAATTTTGTAAACTCAGCTAAGAGGTATACTTCAAAAGGTGTTATTTTCTTACCATACCTACCCTCGAGATGATCATGCATCCGACGGATTTTGCATGCAGTCCTGATCCTTTACCATCACTTAGTCTCTTGGTCCTTGTCCTCAACTCCTTGGGAGTTTTCTTAGCATGTCGTATTCTCCTATAGTCACTAAGAGATAGATCAGTGTAGTTTCAACGGGAAGTGACTGCTGCCGGGATGAGGCCATGGGAGTCCCATCTGTGTAGTTTTTGCATGCAAGATAAACATAATAGCTTGGACTACACTGCACAGTTTTAAGGCACAGGACACTGCTATGGGATGGGGTTCCTCGGAGGACACCTCTGCACAGTTTTTGAGTGCAGTGCAACCTGGGTAGCTGGGAGGCAATACTACGTAGTTTCTGAAAGCTAGGAAGATTGAGCAGCTAAGGGACAATATTGCATAGTTTCTGATGATAATGGGTTCCGGCTCAGGAAGGACAGTGGAGGAAACCACTGCACAGTTTTGGATGCCAAGGGAGGCTGGGGTCTCTATGCACTATGGAGTTCCAATAGGCAAGGGAGGAAGCTTGATGGTTGCATAAGTAAAGTGCATAGTTTTGGGAGGTTGGATGAGGCTAAGTTGCTTGGGAAATTGGCTGAGTGTGAGATTAGTGAAACATATGTAAACATTGATAAGACTTGACTGTGATCACACACGAACACTTAGTGATACAACGTAGACCATCCAGAATGTATAAAGCATACTATGTTTGATGCAACAACCTTCATGACAAGAGTGCGTGAAGTGAGTGTGAAACATGTATATGTGATGATGACAACTCATGCACGCATGCTTTCCCTTGAAGAAAAACAACATTCCCTTTTCATGACAAACAAAAATCCCCATGCCCAAAGATGAGACATGCTGCATAAAGATGAGAACATGAACAACTCTTTAGATCAAGGAGGGGAAGCTTGAGATCAGTAGCTTACCAATGTTGGTGCACTGAGATGTATTTTTACAGGAAATATTAATTCCTACATTAATTTTCAACCCAAGGCAAGTCTTTTTATTTCAAGAGTGTCAACACTATATATTCAGTGAATTCAGAAGTTAACTAGGAACAAATTGTTGCAATTGCTAATGACTATCTTCTTCAAACTCATTCCAAACATGTAGGTTTTAACCCCGTACATAAATTACTTGCATACAAATTCTAAAACACAGGAAATAAACAATGCGAGAGCATAACACATAAAACACATATACACAGAGATTTTCCCCTGGATCCCAAAACCGGGACTACCAGCTTGAGTTTTCATTATGTTCCTTCCAATGTTACAATACATATTTATACATGCCGAAGCATCCAATACCATGGAGCGAAAATCATTGCTTCCAAAACCATGTGCGAAAATCATGCACAAAACCATAGGTAGGTCTGCCCAGCCTAATATAGGGTCCAAAAACAAAAATTTCTGGGGCACTACCCCACACCCCTCAAACCCCCTGTGAACCCCCCACTACGCAATCAGTACAACGAAGGGGGGGCCTCTGCCCCCCCCTAACCCCCTGGTTAACTACGTGGGCTAGTTGTGGAAAGAATATAACACAACCCAACATTCTCCCAATTGTTGTTTTCTTTCCACAACGGGCCATAAGGGAGCTTACTTATTTATCCAGCCATGCAATGCCCATTGTTTCTCTACACCAAGAGAACTTCTCAGAGCTCATAGATTTTGTCAATGCATCTGCAGTATTCTTCAAAGTGTCCACCTTTACCAGCAACACCTTTTTGTCTTCTATCATATCCCTCAAAAAAGTGATACTGAACATCAATGTGCTTTGTCTTTGAATGATAAGCAGGGTTCTTTGCCAAGAAAATTGCACTTTGGCTGTCACAGTCTATCCTTATAGCTCCTTGTACTAACTCCATACTTGAACACAATCTCTGCAACCAAACTGCTTCCTTGCTTGCATGAGTGGCTGCCATGTATTCTGCCTCTGTAGTTGATAGTGCCACTACAGATTGTTTCTTACTCATCCAACTGATTGCACCTCAAATAGGTTAAACACATACCCACTTGTAGATCTTCTCTGATCTAGATCTCCAGCCCAGTTTGCATCAACAAAGCCACAAATATCCAACACTCTGTCCAATCCTAGTCTTCCTTGGTAGCACAAACCATAATCACTAGTGCCACGAAAATACTTGAAAACCCGCTTCACTACTGTCCAATGCTCCTTTCTTGGTTTTGACATAAACCTGCTCAATACTCCCACTGCATGTGCAATGTCTAGTCTATTACAGACCATTTCATACATCAAGCTGCCGACTACACTTGCATATGGAACACGGGACATGTCCTCTTCCTCTTCCTGTGTCTTGGGACACTGTTCAGTAGATAAATTTACACCTACAAGAATAGAAACCTTCATCGGTTTACTATCCTGCATTCTAAATCTTTGCAATATTGTCTCGACATACTTCCTCTAGTTTAACCAAATATTCCTCTTTACCTGATCTCTTTTAATTTCCATGCCCAAAATATAGTTTGCAGCACCAAGATCTTTCATGTTGAATTTGGAGGACAATTGGGTCTTCAAATCCTAGACAATTGCTTTATCATGTCCAACCAGCAACATATCATCCACATACAAGACTAAATAACACGATCACCAATTAATTTAAAATACACACAGTGATTTGCTTCACTTCTGGTGAAGCCAATTCCTCGTATAAATGTATCAAATTTATGATACCACATCCTTGGTGACTGTTTTAACCCATACAAAGACTTCTTTAACTTGCATACCAGTTCTTTCTTACCCTTCACTGCAAAGCCTTCAGGTTGCTTCATGTAGATTTCCTCTTCCAGATCCCCGTGGAGAAACGTTGTCTTCACATCCATCTGTTCTACCTCAAAATCAAAAGCAGCAGCAACAAATAAAAGTAATCTAATAGAAATTACCTTTGCAACAGGAGAAAAAATATCACCAAAATCAATTCCTCGCGCTTGGGAATAACCTTTTGCTACAAACCGAGCTTTGTACTTCTCCACCTTTCCTTCTGCATTTGTCTTCTTCTTGAACACCCATTTGCTGCCAATGGGTTTCCTTCTAGCCGGCAACTCCACTAGATCCCAAGCCTCATTTTTGCGCAAAGATGCCATTTCATCAACCATGGCCTCTTTCCAGATTTTTCCATCCTCTAAATCTACTGCTTCCTTCACATTTCTGGGATCATCGTGAGTAATAGATAAAGAAAAATTTGAACAGAAAGCAGATGGATTATACATTTTTGGCTGCCTTCTTTCTCGAACTCATCTTCTCACACCCAGAGTTTGTGGCTCTTCATCTTTTGATTCCTTCTCTGCTGTAGAGTCTGATTCTTCCTCCTTTAGCTCAAACTCTATCTTCTCAAGTTCCTTTGGTTGGACTTCATGTTTAATAACATTTTTCACCTCTCTGAACCACCACATCTCAGCTTCTACACAATATTCCTTGTTACTGGGTTACAAAGCTTATAAACCCTTTAAACCATCCTTATACCCAATAAAGATGCACTTTTCAGATTTACTATCCAACTTGGTTCGTTTCTCCTTTGGAACATGTACATATGCAATCACATCCAAATACCCTCAGATGTGAAAGAGAGGGTTTCTTACCAGTCCATACCTCTTGTGGAGTTTTATCCTCCAACGCTGATGAAGGTGATCTGTTGACCAGGTAACATGTTGTCTCTACCACCTCTGCCCAGAATTCCTGTCCTAACCCGACACCACTGAGCATGCTTCTTGCCCTTTCCATCAACATCTTGTTCATTCTTTCTACAACTCCATTTTGCTGAGGCGTATATGGAGTAGTATTCTGCCATGCTATACCACACTTCTTATAGAATTCTTCAAATTCCTTACCGCAAAACTCTCTACCATTATCTGTCCTCAACACCTTTATCTCCTTTTTGTCTGGTTTTCCACCAGAGCCTTGAATTCTTTAAACCTGTCAAAGACTTTAGATTTCTTCTTAAGGCAATATATCCATGTATTCCTTGAGAAGTCATCTATAAATGATACATAGTACACTGACTTACCCAATGATGGAACCTTTAGAGGTCCAAACACATCACTATGCACAAGCTCTAATATATGTTTCGCCTTCTTACCACCAGAGGGGAAACTCACCCGATTCTGCTTCCCATATACACAGTTTTCACAGACATCAAAATCCAGAGAGCTACTACTCATACTTTCTACCATACCTTTACCATGAAGTATTCGAAGGCCCTTCTCTCCAATATGTCCAAGCCTTTGATGCCACAACATGGTGTTCTCTCTAGAGACCACTAGATTTTCTGCTCCACTTTCAGGAACCACAGAACTATTGCACCTATCAACAACCGTGCTACCTTGAAGCATGTACAGAGTTCCAATCCAAACTCCCTGCATCAACACTAGTTCTCCCCGAACCATCTTGTATGTATCCTTCTAAAACACTGTTTTTACACCTGCATCATCCAACTTGCTTACAGAAATCATATTTCTGGCCAATGTAGGAATATGCATAACACCCGGAAGTGTTCTAACCCTTCCACCTTGCAAGTTCAACTTTACTTTTCTATGACCAACGATTCTAGCCTTCCTATCATCCCCTAAGAATACATCACCACCATCTTATTTCTCATACTCACAGAACCACTCTCTATGGGGAGTGGAGTGAAATGATGCACCTGAGTCAATCAACCATGCCTCATGATCTACATGTGTACTTGAAGAAGCCAAGTACACATCTTCACCTTCATCTGAGGTGGTTTTCGCCTCTGCAGAAGGAGCATCATCAGATCCCTTTCCTTTATCAGGAGCTTTAGATTTACTGTCCCTTTTGTAGTGCCCTTCCTTTCTGCATTTCCAACGCATCACCTTTACAAGTTTTCCTGGAGATTTAGATCTCCCTCTAGATTTAGATCTCCCACTTGATGACTTATTTTTGTTTCTATTCTGGGACTGTCTTCGTACATACAAGGCATCACCATTCTGGCTCTCCATATTTTTCTGTCTCATCTCCTCTGTCAGCAAGGATGAGACTATTTCATCAAACTACAAGGTAGTTGCATTGCTACCTGTTGCAATAACTAGACTATCCCACAGATCTAGTAGAGAACACAACAACCTAATGCACTTATCTTCATCTGAAATTTTAATATCAACAGATGCTAACTGACTTACCACAGTATTAAATGCATTCAGATGCTCTATCACCGAGTCTCCATATTTCATCCTCAGGTTATACAACTTTTTCCATAGGAACAATTTATTCACTAGAGACTTAGATTGGTACAAAGTCCCTAACTTGTCCCACAAAGCCTTCGTCGTAGCTTCCCCTGATACATTCAACAATACTGAATCTGAGACACACAATTGTATTATGCTCTTTGCCTTCCAATTTAACTTCTTCCATTCTTCATCGTACACTCCCATTGGTTTAGTACCTAGATCTACCGCAAACCACTGATTTTTATCCACCAACAGATCCTCCATCTTGAGTTTCCACAACTCAAAACTCTGACCATTAAATTTCTTGATCTCTATCTTTCCACTACTCGCCATCTTCTTTCACCACCAAAATCAATCTTGCAGATCTCCCATTGAATAGGGTTTACCACAGGCCCGAGCGAAACCCCTCAATAACAAAGGTGTCCCCTTGAAGCCAAAACAACGCTGATACTAAATGTAGGTTTTAACCCCATACAGAAATTACCTGCATACGAATTCTAAAACACAGAAAATAAACAATGTGAGAGCATAACTTATAAAACACATATACACAAAGATTTTCCCCTGGATCCAAAAATCAGAACTACCAGCTTGATTTTTCATTATTTTCCTTTCAATGTTATAATACATATTTATACATGCCGAAGCATCCGATACCATGGACTGAAAACCATCGCGTCTAAAACCATGGAACGAAAACCATCGTGTCCAAAAACATGTGCGAAAATCATGCACAAAACCATAGGTGGGTCCACCCAACCTAACATAGGTTCCAAAACTAGAATTTTCTAGGGCGCTGCCTTGGACCCCATAGAGTGGGGTTACCTGCACCCCTTAAACCCCCTATGACCCCCCTGCTATGCAATCAATGCAATGAAAGGGGGGGCTCCACCCCTCCTTTAACCCCTCGATTAACTACGTGGGCTAGTCATGGAAAGAATATAACACAACCCAACACCCTCTAAGGCTCACACAAGGGAAACCTATTCCCAAAAATTATCCCTTCGGATCTCCATATTTCCCAAAGGAAATTGTAGAAGAATTGTCCATCCAAATCCACCTAGGATTCGTAGGTTTTCACAGGGTAATAATGTTAAAATGGCTCCTTGGCTCATACCTAGCATATTAGATTGAATTAGCTAGTCACAATGAGAATGAATAATGTTTCCAATAAAATCTTAGCTTAAATATGCATTTCTTCCTCTTGAAAAGTGACACATAAATAACTATTTTCCCACCATTTGGAAACCCATCTCACCATTTAGAAACTTAGGATAAAAATCATGAGATAAGACTTAGGATTTAGGAATTTATTATTTTATTCCTCGACTTAAATCCCTTAAATTTAATCCCTTTCCTTATACCTTATTCCACTTTCCCTCTCATGGATTCTTAGCTCCCCATAATCTCTTGTGTGATGTATTTTATTAATATATAAATGTGATTTCAATTTACAATGTTGAGCTAACTAACCTTTTAACCTACAAGCTATCTAACAAATATTATATAAACACTTCGGTCACAAATCATTTCTATTTATATAAACATTTTAACCCAAAAACCATATATGTTTATGTGCATTTTCATCCCAACAATATTATAACATAAATAACAACCACCCATATCAACTTTATATATATATAATATTATATTAATATAATAATATATATATATATGAATTTTTCATTTAAATGAATGGTTTCTACTTCTATATATAAGAGAGTGAGTATATATATATATATTATATATATATTATATATATATATATATATATATAATATATATATATATATATATATATATAGATAACACTCCCCTCTTATTAGTCCCTGCCATCTGGAAATGGCATGGGACTATAGTAATCAGTTTTGGGTCATTCGACATTAGTTGGTGGTGCGTTTTCGAAGATTTTTAATTTCATGTTAGGTTATTTACCTTCTCATTCAATTGATGGTCTTATTTGGCCTCTTCCCGAGGTGGAAGAGGATGGACCATAGGTTATTCTCGTTTTAGGTGGTTCATTATTAGTTACTGTTTTGGACTATTGAACTAATGTTAACATTAGTTTGAGTTGCTTGCAGGTTGGTTTATTGGTTTATTTGTAGGTTGGCTTTATTGGTTGCAATTAGCTCGCAGGTTGTTACGTGTATGTGTGCATGCAGATGCAGGTGGATGGATGGACTTCCTGAAACTTCCTCTGCCATTTCTCCTGCCCTTCCTGGATTCCTGGATGCTTTGGTTAGAAGGGTCTTCCTAAACAGAGTGTGAGGGAAACCTTTAAGGGAGGGGTATTCCTGGATGCTCTGGTCAGAAGGGTCCTCTCGAACAAAGTGTGAGGGCAGCCTTTAAGGGAGGGGTAGTTAATGGCTGAACCACTATAAGAATGAGAGCTTGTTCTGACCTTTAGCCCTATATTTGGAAACCTAATCTGTTGCAGACCTCCTCACATCAGTTGCATCCAGATGAGGTGATGACTTTTGAAATAGGGATACTGGGCGAGATGAAAGGATGTAAGGAGCTGGTACAGAAAGGAATGCAAGTACTAGAAGGGACCCTAGGCAAGATAGTGGTGGTGGTGTTGGGAAGCTTACTCTGGGCCTCGATCCCTTAATTGGGACCAGAAAGGATGCTGTGGGTGCTATTTCCTCCTATGGTCATTCCTCGATAGAGTAATAGGCCCTGAATCTGTAAGTAGGATGGCATGACTGACACTGCAGAATTTTGATAACAAGTGGTGGAGCAAATCATGCCAGAGCCAAGCACTCTGTTCCTCGTGGGCCTGTGTTATTATGAAATAAAGGCCCTCTTTACCTCCCTCTCATGATGGCTATGTTTGTACCTTGGTATGCCGCTAGGGTGAGCCGCGTCAGGGCAACCCAACCCTGACTTTGCTCAGGTATTTGAAACAAATAGAGGGTATTTCTAGTCAGATTAGACCTTGAGAATCTTACCTGCAGCTTCACTCCTTTCCGCTTCCTCCATTCGTGTTTTTCTATTCTTAAAGACCTATGGTGCCTACATTGACCAGCCCCAAGTGTAGATGGCAGAGCGTTCGTTCTTTTCTATAGGCAGATTGAAGGCAGGAGGTTGTGGGCACATCGTTGGCATGGTTTGAGCCAGCATTCCAGTAGCCCGACTCAAAGATCACTACTAGGGCCTATTGTCAAACCCTTGAACTGCACTCTGGATTGGAATCTCTGTGGGACAGAGAGAGGGAAGTGAACACATAGGAGAGACAAAGGGGAATGTAGTTGGGATATGGATCTATTCATAGCTCAGGGATGGTGTCTGACAATAGCAGTACCTGGTATTGTATTGGGGCTTGCATTAATGGCTTCTAACTCATCATCTAAACAGGTAGTGCTCACTCATCATTTGAACAAGCAGGAAGCTTAGACGGTTAAAAAACCAACATTGTAAACATTTGAGCCAATAGCTAAGGTAACAAGAAGAGCAATGGTGATGAACAGGGAATATGAAATCTGTTTGGGAAGCTATGACATCTGTGCTGGTTAACTTGCAACGCTGATTTGACAGAGGTTAACGTAAATCAGATCAATTGTACATGTTAGTTGCTAATAATTCATTCTGAACACATTTCATTCTATTCAACATTATCCATGCAACATCGATATACGTGTAAGTTACATTTGTTGTTATATAATAAAGTTAAAAATCATTTAGTGGTGACCTGAGCACTTCCACTTTTGTTTTTTCTTTCGCTCGACTTCATTGGTTTATATCAGGTAAGTAAAATAATTACTAATTAATCTTATTACTGATTAAATTGTTCGCATAGGGTCGCCATATGTTCTTTGGAAGTCTTAGGGTTTTGTAGACTGTCAAGGTACTATTTATGTTATCACATTGTATTGACATATTTTTCCCATTAGTTTAGAGAATTTTCCTCCAATTGTGAAATTATGGTTACTTTTCATTCCGTAGTATATCCAGTTCCACACCCTCTTTTAATGTCATATATAGTGCACATTTTATTTTGCTTGCATGATAAAGTCTCTAATTTTGTTGCCGGACAAATGTTGCAAAGAAAAACATGGTCTCTATTATCTTATTAAGATTAAGCTTACCATGGATTGATTTTCTATGATTGCATATTTTTAATGTGGACTTAGTTATTGCTCACACAATCTGGATATCAAATAGCCAAACTCTGAATTTAGATTTTAGATTCATCCATGTGGCTCTGCTTCTAGTAGTGGGCAAATTCTCCTAAATAATGAGGTACATGATCAAGGGATGAGGATATAATTTATACATGTCTTACATTATTTTCATGCTATGATTTTAATGACTAACAACAACCATAACTTCTACAAAGCTTAAATAAGATGAAAGTAGAATTAGGGATAAAATCATAGCTGTACTCATTCATTAAGCTGAACACATTCAATATAAAGAGACTTGATTCCATTTTAGCAGGCATTATATACTCTGCCCTCCCTCTCAACAATCCAGAAATATAAAATCACAAGTTTTAACAAAAGCTACTGTGTTTTCTTGGGTTAATCATGTTCTACTTCATTATAACCATAGGCATAGTTGAAGGGCATGCCAAGAATCAATCAGGAATATTGGTGAGCATGTATACTGTGTTTTTCCTTGCTTTCCTCCTTGATAATGCGATATGTAGAAAGTGTAGAACACTACCGCCCTATGTATATGGGTGTGCTTGTAGCTTTTGAGGCATTCCTTTCTTTCTAGCTTTTTAAATTTTTGTATAATTTAGATCTTTTGGAACTCTGCTATTATTCAACTTCATTCGAGTTTGAACCCAAATTAATAGAAATATCCATGAGTTTTTGGCAGCTCCCTTGTTCCTTTCACACAATTTTTATCTATTTTACAACGCCGAGTAGCTACAATTTGGTGAATCTTTAACTAATCCGAAGAGAAAAATATAAGGACTTCCCAGCCATTGCCCTTCTTCCTTGGGCCAAAGGAGTTAGGAGTTGATGGGATGAGAAGTTACAACTGTATTGGTATCCCAATGCCACTTCCCACCATTTTTCATACATTTGACAAGACAAGTGACTCAACCTATACTTTCATGACTTTACAATGAAGTTTGGGAATGGTCTTGAAAGTTTAGACATTCATTTTGTTATAATGAATGATAATATGGCTTGTTCAGAGGTAGTTCATGGATTGAAGGATAATTTCATGGGATGTGATTTTTGAGCCATACTCTATGGTTTCTCTCCTTTTCCTTGCTTTCAATCATTGAGTTGAGGCCTCTATCTTTGGTTAGTGACCACTACCTTTGAACTTCCTTCCCAAGTGTTCCTTTCTGAATTGATCATACCAATTCCAACAAATGTGGGTGTAGTAGATGCCAAAATTTCCCTCTAAAAAGAGCTTTGACTATTGCAGAGTCCTTTTCTTGGTCCTTCCATATGTAAATTCTATTATAAATCAAGTGAGCGCTTGAACTAGCAAAGACATAAGCTTATAACACTCACGAGAAAATTGATGTTAAATTTGTGTTATGGATCCTAAATATGAAAAACATCCATAGTAAAAAGAGTAAATGTTATAAGGCCATTAACCTTTACCAATAGATAAAAACTATCTAGATTTGGATCTGCTTGAACTAAATCTGTTTGAACTACTGCTTATACCTCCATTGCTGGATAATTGACTGAATTTGGTCATGGATCAACCTCTTGAACAACCGACTCTTCCATCTATCGTCACCTCTACCTATGTATTTGACATATATATGGAAATGTGAAAAGAAGCTTTGTGCCTACATAAGCGCTGGGTCAATAACTGGTTCAAATGCATATGCAACTATTGGCTCTGTAACTCAAAGGGACGGAGTCACTCATTTATCATATGGGTGAGGGACCATGGTTGTATAGAGGGGCTTATCAAATTGGATATAAATTCTATTTTATTGAAGAAACCTGGCTTCCTAAAAACATCCAGACAAACCACACTCTATGGATAGGAATGACAGGCTAATGCTGGATCTTCTTGAGATATAACTACTTCTAACACCTTTTCTATTAGTTGTCATTTATGTAGAAATTTACAGGGTAAGTTCCTCAGACAGAACACCAGAAGGACACCGCTCACAAACAGATCACAGATCAATACACCAGTATTTTGACGTGGTTAAAACCCTCAGAGAGGGAAACAGTCCACGGCCTGCGCCAACGTGGCTACTACAGGCAATTTATTAATAAAAGAATGAAAATTTACATAAGCTTCTCTCATGCACGGTTAACCTACAAATGACCCTCCATGCGCTTTAAATAAAATTCATGGACCAATCGGGTGTCAAACCACGGATCAAGTGTCGGTAATACCGAGGAGAGAATGAACCGTCGGATCACTACATATCGTGACCGTCGGATTGTAAGTTACAAAATGTACAACGGTAAAGAAACACACTTTACCTAACTCTATACCTAACTCTATACTAGACCAAGTTTAACTTAACTATTCCTATGTGTCGGAATATCCTAACATCCCCCCTTAAGAACAACTTGGGATAGGATTGAAGGATTTACAAATATGACACAATAGGAGAAGGAAGGAGGCACTAGAGCCTATCCCCACTTAGTGACAACTTCCTGAACTCCAAGCATATATCGAAGTTTAGTGAACTTCGCCTCTGTGAGAGCCTTTGTGAAGATGTCTGCAACCTGATCATCTGTTGAACAATATGGCACTTCAAGAACATGGTCATGAATGAGCTTTCTGATGAAGTGCATGTGAAGTTCAATGTGTTTGCTGCGCTGATGCTGAACTGGATCTTTGTAAAGCTGAATGGCACTTTGATTATCACACCAAAGTGTAGTCGGATGCTGCTGCTCAAAGCCCAATTCTGATAGGATCTGACGAAGCCACAAGGCTTCCTTACTAGCTTCCAAGGCACCACGATACTCTGCTTCTGCTGACGAAAGAGAAATGGCAGCCTGTTTCTTACAAGCCCATGTAATAGGTCCTGAACCAAGAGTGAAGACATAACCGGCAGTAGACTTCCTATCATCAGGGTCACCAGCCCAATCAGAATCAGTGAAACCAACTAATAGAGGAGCTGCTTTGGCACTGTAATGAATCCCAAACTGTATTGTACCTCGAACATAACGAAGTATTCTTTTAGCTGCTTTCCAATGACTTTCACGGGGGTTTTGCTTTAAACGAGCAACAAGGCCAACAACAAAGGAAAGGTCAGGACGAGTATGGGTTAAATACAAGAGTTTTCCTACAAGTTGACGGTATAAGGTAGCATCAACTTCAGGAGAAGTACAAGAGACTGAATGTTTGACTCTAGACTGAAAGGGAGAAGGAGCTGGCTTACAATCTTCCATGTGAAAATGACGAAGAATATCACAAGCATACTTGGACTGGGAAAGGGAAATACCCTCCTTGGATTGCAAGACTTGAAGACCGAGAAAATAGTGTAAGTGTCCTAAGTCTGTCATTTCAAATTTCTTCTTAAGGCTGGACTTCACATGGTTTATAAGGTTGGGATCACTACCAGTAAGAATAAGATCATCAACATAAAGAACAAGGATGATAAGAGAGTTGGCCACTTTCTTGGTGTAGACAGTATTGTCAGAATAACACCTAGAAAAGCCAGATTCTAAAAGAAAGCTATCCATTTTGGCATACCAAGCCCGAGGAGCTTGCTTGAGACCATAAAGAGATTTCTTAAATCGACATACAAGGCTGGAGTCTGTTTGGATGAAGCCAATGGGTTGTTCCATATAGATTTCTTCATGCAAGTCCCCATGCAAGAAGGCAGATTTAACAGCCATCTGATGGACTTCCCATTTTAAAGAGGCAGCAAGGGAAAGAACAAGGCGGATAGAGTTCATTTTGGCAACAGTGGAGAAGGTTTCAGTGTAGTCAATGCCTTCAACCTGTGAAAAGCCCTTAGCAACAAGATGAGCTTTATGTTTATCAACTTTCCCTTCTGGTCCATACTTGGTTCTGTAAACCCATTTACATCTAACAAGTTTGCGTCCCTTTGGTAGAGGAACAAGATCCCATGTATCATTTGCCAACAATGAATGATATTCTTCATTCATAGCTGCTTCCCAATGTGGATGGCCTGAAGCTTCTGCAAAAGTGTCAGGATCATGATTTACTGGAGCTTGAGCCAGTAAACAAGAGGCTCTTTCAAACTGAGAACGTGTACGTCGCTGATCTGTAGGATCACCTGCTGCATCCCGAGTAGCACGGACCCATCTTGGAAGTTGAGGATCCTGAGAAGCTGGGGGAGGATTGTCATCCTCACTTTCATCATCTGAAGAAGAAATGTTTTCAAAAGTAGAAGAGATAGGAAGAGGTGGCACATCCGCCGGACTAGGCTCGCAGGCCGATTTATTTTCATCAAATTTTACATCTCTTCTAATGATACATTTTTGGACTTAAATGGAATAAGTCTATAACCTTTTACATCTTCAGAATATCCAACAAAAGTACATTTCTCACTCTTAGGTTCTAAAGCTTTATGCTTTTCATCTGGAATATGGGCCCATGCTTCACTTCCAAAAATACGAAAGTGACTTACCTCTGGTTTAATGGAACTCCAAGCTTCTTCTGGAGTGATATTCTTTAGAACCTTAGTAGGAGTGCGATTTATTATATAATTTGCACAATTAATTGCTTCGGCCCAAAAACTAAGACTGAGTCCTTTAGATTGCAGCATACAATTAACCATTTCCTTTAAGGTGCGATTTTTCCTTTCAGCTACACCATTTTGTTGTGGAGTGTATGGAACAGTATGTTGCATTTGAATTCCATTTTCGGTGCAAAAGTTGATGAATGTGTTTTTAACATATTCTCCACCATTATCAGTTCTTAGCTTAAGAATTTGATGTCCAGATTGTTTTTCAACAAAGGCTTTGAAGGCCAAAAATGTGTAAAATACTTCGCTCTTGAGTTTTAAGAAGTATACCCAAGTGCGTCTGGAGAAATCATCAATGAAAGTTAAGAAATACTTGCAGGCAGAGAATGAAGCAACAGGAAGTGGACCACACAAATCACTGTGAACAAGCTGTAAAGGGGCCGAGGCGTGCCAAGAGGCACGTTTGTCAAAACTGTCCCGATGATGTTTTCCGAGTACACATCCGGAACAAACACCATCTCTGCAAGATACCATAGGAAGACCTGTCACGATATTTTCTTTACATAGATGCTGAAGGGAGCGATAGTTTAAGTGACCAAATCGCTCATGCCAAAGTTTGCTCACTTCATCATTATGAGCAACAAATACTGAGGGAAGATTTGATGAACCAAAGTTGTGAAACTTATACAACCTTGTGGAATCATCAGCAATACCAGTAGCTAGAATCTGTTTAGGATCTCTTAGATCATTGATTACAACATCATGAGGTGAAAATTCAACAATTTTACCTTCACCTGAATGAGTTATCTGATATACAGATAGAAGGTTGCTGGATAAGGTTGGAACACATAATACATCATTAAACTGACCATTGTCTAGATGAAAAGTTCCAGTCGCTACAACATTAAGAGATCTATCATCACCAACATATATATTTTTGGTGTTACAATCATTTAAAGAAGAAAACATGGCTTTGTTTTTGGCCATGTGATAAGAGGCCCCAGAATCAATGAGCCACTCATGAGAATGAGAAGAATAAGATACATTTAATGCATAACCAGACTGAGATGATTGACAACGACATGCAGAAAGTGCCATTCCTGAAGATGAAGTTGAAGTTGAAGTAGAAGAATGCTCAACATGGATGTTATGTTTCTTCATTGCGGCTTCCAAGGCTTCCATCTTCTTAAAGCATTTAGATTCTAAGTGGCCATCTCGATTACAAAAGTTACAATGTCTATCAGTCTTCTTCCATTTGTTTTTATTGGCCTTATCATTTTGCTGAAATGATCTTTCATTTTGAGACTGAGTTTGCTTAGGACCCTTGTTTGGTTTAGGACCATTCTTTTTAGGATATGACTTCTTAGGATTCTTTAAATTTGGTTGCTGCTGGGCGGCTAACGCTTTCTTCGAAGAGTTTCCAAGATTAAGAAGACCAAGGTGTAAGAGTTTTTCTTGTTCTCTTATTAAAGAATCACAAAAAGAGTCAAAGGAAGGGGCCTTGTAGTCCTTTCCTTGACAAATGAAAGCTTCCCTTGTAGAATGGAAGGTGGAAACAAATACAGAGTAGGCTGGTCCCAACTTAGTAAGGATGGAATAAATAAGGTTACTATCTTCATTCTTAATCTTAACACCTTCCAAGAGATATCTAAGGGTCTTGAATTTGGACAAGAAATCTTCAATGCAAGAAAAATTATTAGGATCCAATGTAAGCAACTCATTTTCAAGTTGATGGGCTCTAATTTCATTTTTAATCCCAAAAATTTTAGTGATTTGTTCCAATGCTTCATGAGGAGTTTCAAGTTCTGCAATATGGAATCTAAGATCAGGAGAAATAGACATCCCTATCAAACCACGTGCTTGATCTTGTCTATTTTCCCATTTTGCAACCTTGTCTTCATCTTTTGGTTTCTTCTCTTGGCCGTGGCTATTCTGTAGAGACCTTTACTTCTAAGTAAATCTTCCATGTAGGATACCCATTGGAAGTAGTTAGTGCTGTCAAGAATGACTTGGCATGGACTTTCCATTTTTAAAAAAGCTGAAGCTGAAGATGCTGAAAGTAAGTGTTCCAATGGATAGATCTCGAAAAATAAGGCTGTTTTAAAAAAACGGCTCTGAAAAAGGCTTCCGGATGAAGAAGTTATGGCTTTTTGAAAAAAAATTGTTGAAGTTGCCGGCAAAGTGCGCGAATGTGCGAGAAT
>APFE030025643.1:162188-184982 GCA_000404065.3 Pinus taeda | reverse complement strand
GATTTGGCGGTTTGAACGCGGATGAGCGGCTTTCCAAAGGATATGGCCTTAATTACGAATAAATCATATTAAACTGCCTTTATGACTGTTACTTTGAAAACTGCGCTTTTTTACCCTTTACGCAATCGGGCATCGGGGAAATGCTAAGTTATTGCATTGGTTTTGTTTAGGATCACCGATAGCGATATCACATCGCGTCGGGCATAGTTGGTAGGGCCGCTTAGGATGAGGGCATGGTAAGTCGCCGATAGCCAATAGCGATATCGCATCGCATCGGGTGAGGGGGAGCTTCTTTGCACTATAAGTGTTATCTCCGATTGCCAATTGCCGATTTCGCATCGCATAAAAGCAAGGGTCGTTACTCATGTTACTTTATGCTTTGCCGATATCCGATTGCGATTTCGCATCGGCGAAAACCAAGATGTCCCTTAAGTTGTGCTTTCTTTGTCATTGCGATATGCGATCTTGCGATCGCTTTATCGCAATGATAAAGATAAATCGCTTTATATTGGGATTTTTGATTGGTTTTATTTAAAAAGGTCTTTTAATAATGTTTCCTTTTATTCGAGCCTTTTTTTGAAATAGAACTCTAAATTGATACCAATTTGGAACAAAAATTAAAAGGGACACATTTCACATTATAATTTTGGAATTTTAATGATATGAAATGGGGGGTTGTTGTATGGCACAACAGGTTCTTAATTAACTATGGATTAGTTAATTAATCCCGTTTATTGTTTTATTTACAGTTATATTTAACCATTGAGGTGGGATATGTAAAAATTTGGGGTTTTTGTATAATATAATAATACAGGCATGGATAATGTATTTTCGGGAGATAAATAATAATACAAATTAGTGGTTAATATGACTTTATGGAATGTGAAATGTGCGCTAAGTTTAAAACATTTTCATCATACACATTTAAATCTTAGGCTAAGTGTAAATGAGGGTAACTGAATAACTTATGAAGGGGGTGAATATTGATGAAGGGGCTTAAGCACTTAGGCATTTCTAATTATTGGGCCGAGGGTCCGGTCCCTCCAAAAGTAAGAGAAATGCTCTGAGCCCCTCTAACTTTGGTAATTACCTTTAGTACTTAAGGAGTTAGTGAAGATTTAGGGGAAATGGGTAGGGAAGTTAATTATTTTTGACTTTGCTTGCTTGATGTACCTTCTATGTGATACATGCCTTTGCTTAGTGATGAAAGTAAAATATTTAAACATTTAAACTTATCATTCACCACATATTTATTCTGCAACCATCATCTACTTACCCTACCTACTTTACCCTAGCATTTTCACTTCTTTATTAGGGTGCACTTAGACCGGCAAACCCTTTTCAAACTTTCTTTTCTTTTACATAGTGATACCTATCTAAATCTACACTTATTACATCCAAGGGCTCAGATTAAACTGTTGAGCTTCTTTTATTCACTCTACCTAGTTACTTATCTACCAAGATTAAACTGTTTGTTCAGATCTTTATTCTCTATTTCTACAACATGAAATTGAAAATATGAATTAGTCAAGCTTAAACTATTTGACTATTCATGAATTGTGGCATAAGTGACAAGCTGCACACAATTTTTATTATACAAAAGTACAAAAGTAGTGGCATTTAGACTTGCACACTTTCCTGGTCTTTTCTTTTTATTGGGGTTCATTTCCTTTCATTTTTTGACCTCTTTTTTATTCTTTTAACCCTTTGATTTTTCTTTTAGGGTATACCCTCTTTACATTTTTTAATTTTTTGATTTTTTGATTTTTTACAAATGTGGAAAACCTTTGCAACAAGTAAAGGTATGAACATATTTCAAAGCTAAACCAAGTCAATCATGATATATGACACCTATTGGTATAGCGGCATAACAGTGGCTCCACTTGGGGATGGCTTTCCCTGGTGGAAAGTCAAGAACTGTAGAATAGTGGCCTTTGGATGACTTTGACTATGCTCTGTAATATTCTTTTCCTTGTTGCTTTTTTTTTTTTTCCCCTGGAAAAATCAGTATATTTCATTGATAATCAATTTTACGTGAGAGTCAGTTTTGACATGATGTTCAGTTCCTTCTTATATTGCACTACCACGCAGGGTATGCTGTCAGTGTACTATCAGTGAGTTTTTGTCATCAAAAATTTCAAAATAATTACAGAAAATTGCAGTCTATGTCTGTATTGCTGTCTACTAAATATAAAATATCAGCTAAGATGCTGCACGCTGATCCAGAGTTGGGTACTCTGGGTCTATATAAGGCCGGTGGTAAAAAATCTGCTCCTGTAGATTGTTGATTTCCTTGATTTCCCATGTGCCTCTGTCCATCAACGCTGCCTCCTTGGAAAGCTTGTCGGCACTCCTATTATGCTCCCTGTAAATGTGAGAGATGGATATATGGTTATATGCTGATTTAAGATCAAGTGCATCATGTAAGATAGTGCTGAGTGAGTGCATGTGACAAAATGCATTGCCATTTATCCAATTAATGATGAGCTGTGGATCCCCATAAATGTTGATATTAGCACAATGGTGTCTCAGGGCGAAATGGAGAAGGTGGCGAAGGGTGATGAGCTCGGCGAAGTTGTTTGACCCAGCTCCTAGGCCGGCTTTGATTCTGAACTGATGATGTTCGTTTATGTGGAGGATAAATCCTCCACCACAGCTGTTAGTGTTGGCAGCGCCATCAAAAAATGCCCAAGGCATAGTGGAGTCAATGGGTGGAGGCGGTCCAGGCACGCGAGTTCGATTAGGAGGAGGATCAGGCAGTTCTGTAATCGCAGCAATGATGTGTGCCTCCACCAAGGGCCAGAGAATGGGCTTGTTTTCAAAAATGCAGATGTTTCGAGATTTCCATATTGCCCAATTAACAATGATGGGCAGGTTTATCAATTTCGTCCCACAGTTGTTCTTAGCCCATTCCGTCCATGCCTTGATCACATCCGGACCCGTCCATTCGCCAGCAAATTGTATGTGTGTCTTAATGTTGCTCCAAACGGCCCTAGTTGTCCGACACTGTAAAAATAAATGGACAATAGTTTCCGAATCGGCTTTACACAATACGCACCAACTAGGTCCATGAAGCCCCCGTTTCATGAGCTGGTCACCTGTGGGGACTTTATTCCACAATATGCACCAGCTGAACAATCTAGATCGAGGAGATGCAGATAGTTTCCAAATGTTCTGCCACCAGCTAGCACAGTCGGTTGGTTTTTTGCCCTCCATTAGGTGTATGTATCCTTCCTTGGGTGTATAAACACCGTGTTCTGCTTTGTGCCATATAAGTTCATCTGTGCCATCTGTGATATGAATATGCACTTCCAATAATGCCTCTCTGTAATTGCCCCAAGTCTCATGCCATCTCTGAGGGATATTCAATTGTATCGTAGATTTCCATGCCTGTTGGAACATATCCGAACGATCCGGATCCGCGATCTGTGATAAGACCTTTATGTTGTGGGCAGAGAGGAAGTCGATGAGATCTTGAGGGAGCAAGTGTCGACCACCACATCCGGACCAGGGATCGAGCCCAATTCTAACTTTGTTACCTGCTTTGATTCGCCATACCAAGTTATCTCTGATGAGGGGAAGTGAGTGTAGAAGAGCCTTCCAAACCGAGGATATGCCTGTTTTATTCCAATTCGGAAGTCTAGCCCAGTCAAGTATGGAAAGAGGCCAGATGTATTTGTGGTATGAGATCGAGGACCATAGACTTTGAGAAGTCAGTAGCGCCCATCCCATCTTTCCAGCTAGTGCCTTTGCAAATGACGGGAGCTCCTTTAATCCCCAGCCGCCCCATTTTTTTGGTAAAGCAATCTTGTGCCACCCAATCCAAGAAAAAGTGCGTTTATCTTGGCTCCCAGCCCATAGATATCTGTAAAAGAGCTGCTGCAATTTAGCTAGAATGTTACGAGGGATCCATGCCATAGCCATCCAAAATACAGGGGTAGCTTCGAGAACAGATTTTATGAGAATTAATCTTCCCGCCCTGGAGAGGTATCTGTGGCTCCAGCATGACAGCCTCTTCTCGATCTTAGATACTAACCAAACCCAATCCGCTATTTTTTGACAGGTCGGCTTAAGCCAATATCCCAAGTATTTGAGCCCCCGATCCAGTGGCTGTGTGCTGTAAGGGAAAGCCGTGCTAGCGATGTGTGATTCATTTACAGAAGTGCCTGTCATAGTGATAGAGGATTTTGCAGCGTTTACTACCATACCCGTAGCCTTGGAGAAGAGAGATAGGATGTGTGAGAATGCAGTAGAATCATGTATGCTTCCATCCAGCAATATAAGGACATCATCTACAAATAGGAGATGGGTGAGGTAGCATATATCTGATATTTTAAGACCCCTGATGGATCCTTCCCTTCTGGCCGTGATGAGAAGTCTGCTGAGTGCTTCAATGACCAAGAGGAAAAGTAAAGGCGAGAGAGGGCATCCCTGACGAAGCCCTCGTTCAGAGTGGAAGAAATGAGAGGTGGATCCATTAATCAAGATGCTGAAGGTGGGGGAGGTTATGCAGGCCATGATCCAATTGATGATAGGGATAGGGAAGCCAGTATGGATGAGGATCATTTTGATGTACAGCCAGCTTACCCGGTCAAAAGCTTTGGATAGGTCGATTTTCAGCAGAATAAAACGGAGGCGTTTGGTCCAGATGGAGTGGATAGCCTCTTGAGCCGAGCCAATGGCTTCATGGATTTGCCGGTTTTCTAAAAAAGCAAATTGTTGGGGAGATATATGCCGAGAAAGTATGGGCTTAATCCGATTTGCAATAATCTTAGAAATGATCTTGTAGAGCACATTACAGAGGGAAATGGGGCGAAATTCATCAAATGAGGAAGGATGATCAGTTTTAGGAATAAGGGCAATGAAGGTGGTGTTGATGGCATGGTATATGCTTCCAGTAGTTCGGCTTTCTTCTACCACCTTAAGAATGTCCTCACCAAGAAGTTCAAAAAATGATGCATAGAACTCGATTGTCCAGCCGTCAGGGCCTGGGCTCTTCTCCTTTTTGAACCATTTAATCGTGCTTTCTAGCTCAGCCATCGTGACAGGAGCTTCTAGGTCATCTGCATCATCCTCCTCAATAAACCGGGGGAAGTGACCCGCCACATTGATTATTTCTGCAAGATTTGTGCCTGCCGGATTTTTGTAAAGATTTCTGAAGTGAGAGGTCCCCAGGTTCGAAAGTTTATTGAAAGTGTCCGCCATGCCTCCCTTAGGCAGAGGAAGATTCCAAATGGTGTTTGCCACCTTCCTCCCCTTTGCGAAATTGTGACAGAATCTTGAATTTTCATCTCCCGCTTTCAACCAAATGGCTCTACTCCGGAGCCTGAGGGATTCTTCCCTCCCTTTAAGGATGATATTCTTTTGGTTCTCCAGATCCACAAGCATGTTCTTGTCCTCCTGGGATATGAATCCTAAATTTCTTTCATCCAGTAGATTTTCCAGGTCCATTTCGATCTTAGAGAGGCGCTCGTCTTCCCCTTTCTTTTTCTCCTTTGCCCAGCTGATCACTAGGTGTTTTAATTCAGTGAGGTTCTTGACAAAACCCTTGGCAAAGGAGGGTTCTCTGTCGATGGGGTGTGCTTTCCAATATGAAGTGATCAATCCAGAGAAACTAGGGTCTTGAAGCCACTGATGGTTGAATTTGAAAGGGGCCTTGGGCTTCTAATGAGGCCCAAGGATTTCCATGGCAATAGGGTGATGATCTGATATGCCCCCAGTGCAGACCCATTGTTTAAAAGATTGCAGCCGATCGATTAGGGGTCCTTTCATCAGAAATCGATCCAACCTTCTGGCTAGTGCAGCATCCCCTGTTCTTCTGTTTCTCCATGTGGGCTGCTTCTTCTGAACAGGTATGTCTATGAAGTCATGCTGCTCAAGTAATCCACTAATGTAATCTGTGATGGGATCTCTCTGAGCTGCCGCTCCCCAAGATTCGGAGAATCCTATGGAAAAATTCAGATCACCTCTTATAATGGTGGATTCAGAGGCTAGGAGGTTTCTACTGAGAAGGTTTCTCCAAAAGGGGTCCCTATGGTGACAGGGCCCGTAGATATTAATGATCCTCAGTGGGAAGCCAAGGTCACTGCAGAAGATATCAGCACCAAGAAACCCCTGTCCACCCCAAGAAGATTCCAATTTGATAGTTGTGGGGTTGTAACCAAATGCCAGACCCCCAGACCTGCCCATAGCATCCGAGGCAATATAATTCCATTTTGTTCCGACTGTGGATAGTGCACGAACACAGTCTTCTGTGGAGCCAAGCGTTTCTTGAAGGAGGATGATGTCCGGGTTCTCGACTTCAAAAAGTCGTTTGAGGGCTAACTTTTTTGGGGTGCTAGCCAGTCCCCTACAGTTGAAAGAGATAACTTTCATGGGGGACCAGATTTAGGGGGGTAATCAGCTCTAAGGACCCCAGTAATGGTAGCTTGACGCCCAGCAGCAACTTCTGCGCTAGCATTTTTGATGGCTTTTGATAGGTTTGATTTGCGGCCACGGGAAGATGAGAATCCAGGATCTAGTGGAACAATGCCCAGACCTGTAGATGGGGGAGGATCTGGTCGATTCGTTCGGGGGCGAAGCGAGTAAGGATGAGAAGAATTAGATTTAGAAGAGGGAGGCGAGGAGGGCGGAGAAGGGAATGGTAGCGAGGGCGGACCAGATGAAATTGAAGGAGGCCGGAGGGGGATATCACATTGTATCATAGTGCTTGCAGTGGATGTATAATGCGCATATGATAAATCAGATGTGATAGGGATAGAGATATGGTGAGAGTCCGGTGCGCTTGCGGCCACTGCATCTGCCTGTGCTCTGGTCATCGGTGGCGACGACGCGATCCTTTGATGCATAAGCTCTGGTGATGGCGGAATAGGAGCAGAATTTTGAAAAGACGATCGCGATCCATTTGTGCGTCCCGAGGTCCTTGGAGGAATTGGTGCAAGTGCAGGGTCCCCTCCGGCTGATGGGCGAGACTGTTTTGGCAGCCCTTCCTGGCAGGTAATCAGAGGGCAATCCTTGTACACATGCCCTATTTGTCGGCATTTGTTACATCTGAAGGGTACCCCTTCGTAGTCCAGAAGCTGCACATTACAGAACTTCCCCCATCTCAGAGTCATCTTGCCCTCCAATCCCTCCCTAGTATCCAGATAGACCAGTATCCTCGCCATGATCTTTTTATTTGTATCCATGTAGGATCGATCATGATCCAAATAGGTCCCCAAGGCATTCCCAATTTTGTTAAATGCTTCCTCAGACCAATATTGAATTGGAAGACCCGGCAAGCGGACCCAAATAGGACCCGCGCCTATCTGCTCTCGCTCAGGGTCGAAAAGGGGGCTCCATCGCTTCAGGAGTACAGGAGCTGATTCAATATGCCAATATTGCGCCAGGATGGTATTGGTGTGCTCCTCTCCTGCAAAATGAATAGAAAACCATCCCCTCGGTAGTTCAATAACCTCTGGCATAACTGAGAACATACCTCCCCAGATTTCATTTGCCCATGCCTTTAATCTTTCAGCCGAGAAAGATCGCCCGCGAACATGCCCAACCAAAGTCGTGCGGGCCAACGCCAAGGATTCTTCAAAATTTGTTGGATCGCCGAATTGTACCGAGATATCCTTTGCCGTTTCCCTAACACACTTCGTTTTCTTTGATCTTGGGGCGGTAGGGTGTTCAGCGAGGGGGAATGAGCCAGAATCCCTGGGAGAGCGGTTTAAATCTTGAGGGATTAAGGTCGGCGTACTGAAGCTGCCTGATGTTTTAATGACCGGCGGAATGGGAGGGGTTTGTCTCAGATCCGAGGCACCCGCAGAAGGGACTGGGGGGATCGAGGCAGGGGAGGTTCCTACAGAGGCGGAGGGGTGAAGTGCATGAGGTATATTCAGGTCAGGGGGACCATTCCTGCGAGGAGGTGAAGGAAAATCAATGGTGAAATCTTCAGGCGAGAAAGATGAAAGCAGAGCAGCGGAACCCGGGGGTAAAGGCGGAGCTTCAGGCGGAAACGGAGGGTAGGGTGAAGATAAGGGAACCCTAGGTGCAGCAGTATTGTCGGTAGAGCACCCGGTAACGGCATGAGAAGTATAACCAAAAATATCAAAACCCTCCAAAGGGTCGACAGAGTAGTCGACCATCTCGATCTCCTCGCTATTCTCCATCCTAGCCAACTGTAAAGAGTATCTGTTGATGTCAGGACCGAAACCGCCGAATAACCAAATCCCTTACTGCGCTGTCCGAACCCCGATTTTTCCCTAAATTCCTGCGATCCTGCGGCTATGATTTAGCCGAAACCCTTAATTTTCCTTTTCCTTGTTGCTTTATTTGTATGTATGACTGTAATACTTCTGAAGCTTAGGGCTTTCTCTTTGGGCTTCAACTCCAAAATCTTACTGTCCAATCAACACAATGACATTACAAAAGAATATAATATGTACTGTGTAGAATATGGTAACATTAGTAACTAGGATCAAAGTAATGCTTCAAAATTCGACCATTGACTGGTCCTTCTTCTACTTCTGTACCATCTAACTCTTTAAGAAAATATGCATTGTTTCCTCTGAAAGTATAAATGATGTATGGTCCTTTCCACAGGAAGTCGAACTTCCCATGTGTCCCCTTGTCCTCTCTTCTTGAATCCCATCTTGACACTTTATCTCCAAGGTAGAAGTCTTCTACCTTGGTTCTTCTGTCAAATATATTCTTAAGTTTCTCTTGCAACACTTGGAATCTTTGGTACACCTCCTCCCTGGTTTGCTACAAATTGATAGTCCGGTTTATCCTTATTTGAATATCATTAGGTCCCACTTGAGCTTCTTGGAGTATTTTCATGATAGGAACTCCTAATGATGAAAGAAAAATAGCCTCCATGCCATATACTAACTCATAGGGACTGGTTCCAATGAAATTTTTGGTTGTAAGCCTGTCTGCCCACAAAGCATTGATCAATTTTTTGTTCCAAGTTTTCTTATTTTCTTCCAACAGTTTTTTTATGATATTAATTAGACTCTTGTTGGAAGATTATGCTAGTCCATTCCTTTAAGGGTAGTAGGCTATGGAATGGCCTAGTGTAATGTGATACTTGTTACATAAATTAATCATTTTCTTTGACTTGAAGGCTACAACATTATCAGTAATGATAATAGTGGGACAACCAAACCTGGACAAAATATTGGTTTCTAAGAAACCTATGATCACAGTGTCATTGGCTTGTCTGGAGGGAATGGCCTCTATCCATTTAGTAAAATAGTCAGTGGTAATGAGTATCCATTTGTGTTGGCCAGAAGAGGGTGGATGAATTTCTCCAATGAAATCAAGACCCCATTGTTGAAAAGGTTTCTCGGTGGAAATGGGTTTTAAGGGTAAAGGTAACAATTTTCTTTTGCCTTCAAACATTTGACATTTATGGAAAGAAGTTACAAATCTCTTCACATCTGCAAACAAAGGTTGGCCAATAGAATCCAACCCTTAGGATCTTGTCTGTAGTTGACTTCCAATAGAGATGTCCACCACAGTCTCCTGCATGAAATTCTTGGAGAGACTTGTCAGCTTCATCTTTTAATAAAAAATTTAATAAAATTCCTTCATGATTTTTCCAAAAAAGAGTATTATCTAAGATGCAAAACTTTGAAGCTTTCATTTTCAAAAACCTATTCTTGGTTCTGGATAACCCTGGAGGAGCCTGCAGGTTTTGTAAAACATAAATTATATTAGCATACCAAGGGGAATCTGAAAAGGCTTGGTTGATTTGTGGAGTCACCATCTCCTACTCTTTATCCAGTTCATTTATGTCTAGGGCTTGACAATTAGTTTCTGCCATGAGTTTGGCCAATCCCTGACCTTTTATTAGCTTAATAGGTTTTATCTCTATATCATACTCTAAGATGGTAGCTATCCATTTTCCTCTTTTACCATCAATTCCATCCTGAGTTAGGATGTCTTTGACAATTGCATTAGGAACATAATTTATCACATGAGAGTATAATATGTAGACTCTAAAATCTTTAATAGCTTTTACCAGTGCAAAAGCTTGTTTCTCCATTATTTTGTATTTTAATGATGCATCTCTGAGTGCTTTACTAAAAAAGGCTATATGTTTTTCACATCCTTGGTCATCCTTTTGTAACAAAACTGCGGCTATGGTGTGTTCTGATGCAAAAGAAAAATTGATGAAGTCTCTATCAAATTGTGGACTTGTGAGGACTGGTGTTCTAGTTAAGGCCATTTTGATTTCTTCAAATGATTGCTTGGCCTCTACTGTCCATTTGATACTTGAATACTTTCTTAGCATGTTATTTAGTAATCTAATGAGTTCGGCTAAGTTAGAAATAAATCGTCTTAAAAAAATTATCTTCTCTAGGAAAGCCTAGAGTTCTTTAATACTCCTTGGATGAGGTATCTGTAGAATAGCTTTGATCCCGGAAGGGTTAATTCGAATGCCATCTTTGGAAATGATGTGACCTAAAAGTTTACCCTCCTCCAGACCGAACAAGGACTTCTTTAGATTCAAAGAAATGCCATATTTTCTACATTTTAAAAAGACTTGCCTGAGATGGTCCAAATGTTGTTGATCTGATTTAGAAAAAATAGTTAGATCATCTAGATATATAACAAGAAAATCATGAATTTCTTTGGAAAAGATAATGTCCATTGCTCTTTGGAAGGTTGCTCCTGCGTTTTTTAGTCCAAATGGCATTTTGATGTATGTGAAAGTACCCCATGGTGTTGTAAAAGCAGTTTTCTCTTGGTCATCAGGATGAACCAAGATTTGGTTATATCTTGAAAACCCATCTAAAAGTGAAATTCTAGAAGAACCCACTACCCTTTGCAAAATATGATCCATTTTGGGTAAAGGATAGTTATCTTTAAGAGAGACCTTATTTACATTTCTCAGATCAACACATAACCTTATTTCCCCAGTTTTCTTCCTAGTAGGTACCAAGTTAGACACCCACTCTGAAAATCTAAAAGGGGCAATAATCCCTGCTTCATACATGCATTTGATTTTTTTCTCAATTAATGGTAATAGCACAGGGTTAATTCTTCTAAGTTTTTATTTAAAGGGATTTTGATTTTCTTTAAGAGGTATAGTGTGCTAAATAATAGAGGTGTCGTAGGACTTCAAATCTTCGTAACTGTAGGCAAAGACATCCTGGAATTCCCTCATAAGTTCAACATACTTTAGCTTTTGATCAGGAGGTAAAGATTTTGACTATTTTATCATTTTGGATTGTCCTGTGTTCCTAAGTTGTACTCTTCGATATCTGCTTTTAATGGCTCCATTTTAGGTTTCTTGGGAATGTCATTGGACTCAAACAGATCTTCTAGAGGAGTCAATCCTTTGGTTAAATGATTGTCCTTTAGGTTGATAACCTCTGTTTCTTCTTCAATTATATCATCTAGGTGCATTTGTTTCAGGTCTTGAATTTATTTTTGTGTGAATATTGTGGGATGAAGCATATTTATTGAATTTTCTTCTGAAATGTTCATTTATACCTCATTTATCTGATTAGAACTAATTATTGTATCAACATTTATGTTAATGTTAGAAAAATCTTCATCTAAAGTTAAAAAATTATTGATCTTCTCATCACTATCAAAAACCTTCCAGTTCTTCAAATTATCAGGAATGGCTGGTCTGTGCCTAATCTCAGCAGTATACTGATGATTAGGTTGAAAAGGTAATTTGTAGGTGCTGGCAAACATGGCCAGGCTATGGGATTGAATGTTGTGTTTTCTAGGGATAGTTGCAAGCTGGGTTTCCAAAAAAGTGTTGAGAATTTCTATGACTGTTCCTCTATAATATCCTAGTATGGGATCCATAGTTGAGTAAGTTCCTTTAATCTGTTTAATTATTAATTCTGAATCTCCTATGGCAGACACCCTGATTGCTCCTAATATTTTAACAATTTTAAGACCCAACAAGAGAGCCTCATATTCTACCATATTATTGGTGCATCTAAAATTTAATCTGTAGGCATGGCCTTCAGCATGATCATTTTCTAAATTGTACACCCAAACTCCTGCTCCTGCTCCTAGTTTATTAACTGAGCCATCAAATTCTAAATGCCAAAGGATTTCATGCTCATAATTTGTGTCTGGGGTAGTAGGAACTTGTTTAACCATGGGATCTGGGTTTTCATTTTCATCTGACTTTTCGATGTTATCTGATATTTCCTGAATATGAACACTTGATTTTTCTTTTTCAAATTCTTTTGGTTCTGCTGCTACAACCTCTAAAGTATTGGAATGACTGGTTTCTGCATTGTAAAGAATGAATGAATCCATATCAAAGTGTACTGGGTAGATGAGGAAATTTTGGGGTCTTTCCTGACTACTTACTACGTATTTCATCAATGTTTCTTTGGTTGTCCAAAAACCGATATAGTAGCATATGACATATTCAACTGAAGAGATCCCTGAAGCTTAGCACCCCAGGACCTGGACAATAACATGCCATATTTGGGTGGTATATTTGTTACCACTGTGTCCATTAAAATTGTTTTTGCAGGGTATTGAACCAATGAAACACACAAGTCTTTTATCTGTCCTAAACATCTCAACTGACTAGAATCAAAAGAAAACAAATCTGTGTATGGTCTAGTGATGTGTAGGTCTAGATTTTCCATTACAGACTTGGGCATGAAATTATGAGATGCCCTAGAGTCAAACACGGAATTGTGAAGAACCTTATCATGTATGTTTAAACTCACATAGAAGGGAGGAATTCCTCCTTCGAATGGTTTTCCATTCACTTCTGGGCCAAATATTAATTCGGTTTGGTCATCAAAAAGATTAATTGAGTCTTTAGTTCCAGTAATTTTCAATGATCTATTGATTTGAGTTTGGTAGGCATCATGTTTAGCTAATTCAGATAATGGGACAAATTTTTTTAGCTTACCTACTTCTGTTTCTAGGTTAAAGGGTTTTCCTATTTGGGCCTTTGGATTTTGAACAACAATATTCTCTCCGTTTTCAGTTTTTTCTATGTTTTTCTCCTTTTCAGGAGTAGAATCATGATTTGTTGATTCTCCTAGATCAACCTCTGGAGGTTCTTCCACAGTTCCCTTGGAAGGAAGGGAAGTGGAGGGTTGTTTATTGTTTGGTTGATTATCAGAGACATCTTCAGTTATGGGGTTAGAAGGATTAATGTTTGATCTAGAAAGAATATGTATAGGTGTGATTATTGTCTTACCTCTTTTGGGCTAATTTGGAACCTTTTTCTTGTTCATTTTAGGGACATCAATTCCCCTACTTCTTAGATTGTATTGCTTGTGCACCTCAAATATGGTTGTGTCATATCCTTCTCTAAAGTCGAACAATTCGCCTGATTGAGTTTGGAACTGTTTAAGTATGTGGGCCTCTTGATCATCTTGGGTTAAGAAAACTTCTCCTTCATCATCAAGCCCCATCAAATTAATTTGAGTATCTTCTTCTGGACCTTTAGAGTGGGAAGCTTCTACATAGTTCTCCTGGAAAGGGGGTCTAATGTTTTGGTAAGGACCATTCTTTCCAGTGTTCAAGTTTTGATTTTTCCTAAAATTAGGATTTCTCCCTGTATTGGTTTGTTGACTATCCCAAGGAGATTTCCTCTCAATTATCTCCACTTTGTCTCTTAGTCTATCCATTCCTTTAATTATGGCATCTAGCTTTTGTTCAAAGGGTGAGCTTTCTTCCTTTAATGGTATCTTCCTTTCACTCTTGGCCCTGGCTCTTTTAGATAGCAGGTTGGCTTCAACACTGACTGCTATGCTTTGCATATCTTCCAAAGTAGGGGGGTTTCGTTCTCTTAGCTGGAAAGCCATATCAGAATCACATCCATCTGGGAATTTGATTAAGGCTGAACCAGGTGGGGTCTAAGATCTAGTGGGATAGCATTATACACACTGTTGAATCTAGTGCAATAGTCTTGCACAATTTCTTGTGGTCCTCTTCTTAGGTGTTCGTATTCAGATAGAATCTGAAGGGGGTCTTTCCTTTTCTCCCACCTATTTAGGAATTGCTGATAGAGAGTTCTTAGGTTTTCTATACTATTTGCTGCTAAGGCTCTAAACTAGGTTCTAACCTCCCCAGATAAACTTTGAACGAATATTCTCATTTGCGCATCAGTAGTATCTATTTCATAAATTTCAAAATAATCAGTCATCTTCTTGATGTGTTGCTGGGTTGTATAGGTTCCAGTGCCATCAAAAGTAGTGATCTTACTTTGGTAGTCCTCAGGCATGGCACCTAAATTTCCTGGTAGTACCAGTGGGCATATCTGTTGGCCATTGCTATTGGTAATGGTGAAACAAAAGTAGGGGTTGGAATAATAGGGGATGTTTGAGCCGCGGATGAAGAGATGGAAGTAATGGTCAGATGTGGAGTGGTTTTAGGTTGAGAGGTATGAGGGAATGATAATGAGCTTGAAAAAACATAAGTGATTATAGAAGGATTAGGTGTTCCTTCAATGGTAAGATCAGATTGTGGTGAGTTTGGCAAATATCTATCAATTGAAAAATTGGCTGCTCAGATTTCTAATTCTCGGATGAACTCTGGGTCTTGGACTAGGTCTGCTAATTCAAAATCAGATGAAGTCCTAAACAAAGAGTTTTCAAAGTATTCATCAATGGGTAGGTCTTCGAGGTAAATCCTCCTAACAATACAAGATGAGGATCTGAAGGTGGGTCGAGGACTAATAGAACTTTCTTGTCTTCTAAGAATTCTGGGGATTAGACTGGGGTTCTCAAACACTTGTGGGGAATTGGGATCAGGATTAGCTCTAGTGTAACGAGTCCTTTCTGAAGCCAGATTTTTGGGTTTTGTTTTTGGTTTTCTTAATGAATATAAAAACAAATTCTATGATTTCTTTAAGATGCTTTTAGATTTAAGGTTTATATTTTCTTAAAGATTTGTTTTGACTGAGGAATTTTCCTTCCCCAGTGGAGTCGCCACTATGTTATCAATCAGATTCTCCTTGAAGTTGTTAGAAGAAGGAAAAGGGTCCAAGGTAACCACAAACCAATCTTTTAAGTATAGAATCTAGCTAATCTATACTCAGAGAGGGCTCTCTCTTTGTGATTTAGCTTTTTTATGGGATATTAGGCTAGTTATGAAAGCTTGGGGGGTTTTGATTTTTGTTTGGTGGTGGAATTCGGGAGAAGATGGATAGAACAAGGCATTTCAAGCCATTGGGCTATGGAGTCAACTGAATGATGGCTTAACTGGATTAGGTTGATTTAACAAAGGAAAAATTCATAGGGCAAGATAGTTGAACAAAATACAAATGATAGCTTCAAATGGGTGAAATGGTCTTGAACATGGAGGAAGGGCAACTAAGAATCCTTCAACATGGTCCAAGATGAGGGAAAGTGGGTGCTCATTAATAAAAAGCAAATAATTATTCTTTGTTAAATGGTCACAGTGATAAACTATGAAAGCGGGGAGCAATTAAGAATTCCCTACCTATAATAGCCTGGAAGAAAACATTAAGAAAATAAACGATTTTAAAGACAGAATGCAGTAAAGCTCTTTCTGAAATATAACTTTTCATTTATCTTTCAAATATGAAACACATATGAATATTTATTAAACCAGAAAAAATGTAAAAACACAAGATATAGAATACTTATTTGTTTCTCATTTGACACAGGTATCCTGTAAAAGTCCTTTGCTTTATTACTTTGTTCCAGCCAGCCATACAAAAGTTGTTCAACAAAACTTCAATTCCAAAAGTACATTGTCTATAGAAATTTCTAAGAATCCACCACCAGTACTTCGAATAAGGAAGTACTTATACAAAATTTACATCAAACTATCTCCTAACTAAGAGAGATACATTCTAGGAAAACTAAATATATTTTACATGAATATAGAGATAGATGGTCTCGAAAGTAGAAACTGAATGTGAACTGCTTGTTTGCTGTCCCTATTTTTGTTGAAGGAGCTAGAGCAAGGTCCTATGAATATGCATCTTACTGTCTTGCTCGTAATTCTATGTTGGCTGATTTATTTTAGCTTTTCACTGATACTCTTTTACTTGTGACTAATACTCTTTACCTGTTTTACCATCATTCATCCTTTTTTACCAGACTTGACTATAGTAAATACTTCAATTTACTTCACTTTTTACTATGGTAAATCATAAGATGTATGTCATGTTGGTCCACCAATCACCTCTCGGTATTCTTGTCCTTGTCAGCTTTCTGAAGATTTCATCTACTTCTGTATATTTTACAAAATTTGGTTGCACTAGAAATAAGTGCCTCACTTCATGCTCAATGTAAAAAAGGTTCTCCAAACTATCATAGAGAACTTTCCCTGTGGGCAATGCCTTGGGTGCAGATGAACTGGCTTGACTGTTAGCTTGTTGATATAATTTGTTGACATAGTCATCCTGAAACATTAGCTTGTCATTGATGACTAAAGGACATGGAAGTCCTTTACTTTGTAAGATGCCAAATTTCCCCATAAACTCGTCTATGTCTTCCTGCATATTTTGGCATTTGCCTTCCAGGCCTTGCATTAGACTCCTTTTGGTCAATACTTTCTTTATTTCGAGGATGGTACCAGTCCTATCCTCAATGTTTAACCGTTCCAACTGATGTATGTTTCTACTATTTAGAAAGTTTATTAATCTGATAGCTACTTCAGGCTTCCTTCCTAGTTCTTCCTTGGTCTTTTCAATCTCTTGAAGAGAAACTTTCACTAAGTCAATTTGTTCAAAAATGATTTGAATTGATGACCAAATATCATTGATTGATTCAATGATATTGGTCCATAATATCTTCTTGATATCAGTCAAAGTCTTTTCAAATGTAAGATCTTTTTCCAGTGTTTTAACCTGTTGAGTCAAGCCTTTGTTTTTTCTCACCTCTTCGGCAAAATTGAACTTTGACACATCATACTTTTTCTCTAAAGTAATGAATTTCTCTTTTACCTTTTTCATTTCAAAGACTTGGAGCTTCATTTCCTCCATGGACTTGATAAACTCCTCTTTGCTCTGATTTGAGGTTCATACCTGTGATGTACCTGTACCTGTTACTTCTATAGTTTCAGCTGTTGCCAAAGGGACATTCGGTGCTAGAGAAGTTGCCAATGTAGAAGGGACTGCTGTAGAAACCACTAGCACTACATTTTGAGGCTGAGAGGTCGACTCACTCTGCCTACTTTGTAGTGTTTTCTCTAATTCTTTCTCTGTCTATTTTAGTTGTTCATTTAGCTTAAGGATCAAGTCCATAAGCTCTTCTTCATTCTTCTTCTCAATCATTTCAACAGTCTGTGGGTGAATGAGTGGCGGCAATTTCAAATGCTTTCTCAGTGCAACTATATCTTCATTTTTTTTTCTTTATTAGGCCCTCTACAACTTTGATATCCTTTGGGTTATGACCCAACTCAATAATCAAATTCTCCAATGATTTGATTTTGTTTTCCTTTGCCTATGAGGAGGCCTTTTCTAGTTGCAATTGGGCAGTAGTGTTGTTCAGTGAATTTTGCAGCCTATGTGCCATCATTGCCTTGCTTGTCAGTGTGGAATAAAACATCTCCCCTATTTGTTTATGCAGTTCTATCTGATTTATGGGGTGGATATCTTTAGCTAAGACCTCAAAATCAGTCTTGAGGTAGTCTGCAAGTGACTTGGGCTACTATATTGTGGGCTTTAGAAAGCTCATCTGCATTTTGCCTTCTTTGATGTCATAAGCTGACATCAATCTGGTTTGATTTGTAGGGGCCATCTTCAAATACTGAGTATAGGCTTGGGCCTTCAGCTGCTCATTCTTGGCGTTTATCTCCTTGAATTTTCCTTTTTATCTATGATCTTGTCAGATGAAGATTTGAAAGATGAAACTTCAACACTCTGCTGTCTTTCAAGCTCTTGTCTTTGTGAATTGGAAGGTGTCCCACCTATTGGGAATGTATGTAAATTGACTCCACCTTCTTTCCTCAAACTCCCTGTTGTTTCCACAAAAAATTCTTCCTTTGAATATGGATTTAGCCTATGCCTCTTAGCACCAGGCTGGTCTGAAGGACTGCTGACAGGGATAGCTACGTCCCTATCTCTTTTCAAGCTCTTTTATTCATTTAAAGGAGTCTGTAAAACTGGGGTATTTCCAATATTAACCTGAGATGGATGAGGCTTTGGTGGAGCCTGTTCTTCAGAGATTTCAGGCTGCTCTGATATCTCTGGTTGTTCTGATGCTGGAGTACTGCTCCCTGGTCTTGTTCATGTGGTGGTTTTGATGGGGGTACATTGGTTTCCTGTGTGTGCCTTTGAGAATTCTCTGTTGTAGAGGCACCAGGATCTGGTGTTGGCTTTTGAGTAGATTCAACTAGTGCCTGTTCACAAGAGTCTAGGTCAAGTCTCTTTTCTAAGTCTTTCATCACAATCTCTATATTAACTTAATCACTATCCATTTCAACTAGAGTTCATTCCTTCCATTCATCCATATTTTCATATGCTATACTTTAGGTATTCTGTGATGGATATATGGTGACAACTTATGTTTCATTCTTCTATCACAAATGAAACCTTGTGGATCATATCTCCAAGCAAAGATTTTCTTTAATCTCATTTTTTCTAGGATTTCTTCTGCTCTTTTGCCTGCTTCTCTATTGTTGTAGACAAATGGGCCTAAGTGATCTTTAATCCTCAATTGTTCTTTCTTCTTTGCCTTGGTGAAATGAGTTTGATTGGAGTTTAACATCTGCCTATAATATTCCAAGGCAAACAATCTCATTGGAACATATTTAGGCAATTTGAATGGAGGGAGTTCACAACCATAAATTCAGATTTCTGTGTGATTCTGGTATAAGTACTAGTCACCTATCTTTTACTGCTTAGAAATTTGAAGGATTCTTTTGATTTCATCACTAATCCTAGGAGGAGGACTTCTTATCAACATGGTGGTCACAGTGTGGACAAACTGGTCAATGAATTCATTGTATGAATATGGACAAGTATGTGAATAATGGAAGATGGACGTCAAAAAAACTACTGATCTCGGATTACCCTTTGTATCAAGTTTATTTAGAGAGAATGGGAACTTGTCAGACTAATAGTAAAGGAAAAGGTGACATATGACTGTAAAATACTTGAATACCTTTTCATTTTCTAGCCTCATGAACTGGTCATGGATTTTCTCAACAATGAAAGTAGCTTAGTTATATTTGAAAGTAGGAGGCTGACCAGGGGTAAAAATGGACATTAAAACTAGAGTTAATTCATCCACATACTCACTAGTATTGAAACCCATGACTACAACTATAATATTGACTATATTTTTGCCTATCTGTGTGAAGAAAGATGCGACATAAGGAGGAGGATCTTTGGGTTGATGTTGTTTATCCATAAAAGTCTGGCAAAGGCAATTGAGTTCAGACTGGGAAAATTTAGATGATTTCTCTAGTAATTCTCCAATGGAAATGGGGGCGAGGTCTTGATTGGGCTGAAACTGTAGCATTTCATTGATTGAATCTGCAGTAATTGTGAAAAGAACAGTTTGATTAGGGGACATTATTGCTGTGAGGGTGGGATTATAATTGGAGTGACATTGATGGATAATGTCAAGGAAAATGCGCACATAAGGGAGCATGTATCTTGGGAGATTTGATTCCCAAAGTCCTATGGGATCAAAGCCATTCAGGTAATTGTCCCGGCATTGACAAAATACCTTCAAGGAGAATTACACTAAGTTGTAAATGCACGCTAAGTTTAAAACATTTTCATCATACACATTTAAAACTTAGGCTAAGTGAAAATGAGGGTTTATATGGAGAGTGTTTTATTTTCCCTAAGTAAAATAGAATTTTACTTAGGAAAATCTTTATTAGGGAACTGAATAACTTATGAAGGGGGGTGAATATCGATGAAGGGGCTTAAGCACTTAGGCATTTCCAATTATTGGGCCGAGGGTCCGATCCCTCCAAAAGTCAGAGAAATGCTCTAAGCCACTCTAAATTTGGTAATTACCTTTAGTACTTAGGGAGTTAGTGAAGATTTAGGGGAAATGAGTAGGGAAGTTAATTATTTTTACTTTTCTTGCTTGATGTGTCTTCCATGTGATACATGCCTTTGCTTAGTGATGAAAGTAAAAGATTTAAACATTTAAACTTATCATTCACCACATATTTATTCTGAAACCATCATCTACTTACCCTACCTACTTTACCCTATCATTTTCACTTCTTTATTAGGGTGCACTTATACTGGCAAACCCTTTCCAAACTTTCTTTTCTTTTACATAGTGATAGCTATCTAAATCTACACTTATTACATCCAAGGGCTCAGATTAAACTGTTGAGATTTTTTTATTCACTCTACCTATCTACTTATCTGTCAAGATTAAAGTGTTTGATCATATCTTTATTCTCTATTTCTACAACATGAAATTGAAAATATGAATCAAGCTTAAACTATTTGACTATTCATGAATTGTGGCATAAGTGACAAGCTGCACACAATTTTTATTATACAAAAGTAGTGGCATTTCGACTTGCACACTTTCCTAGTCTTTTCTTTTTGTTGGGGTTCATTTCCTTTCATTGGTTGACCTCTTTTTTATTCTTTTCACCCTTTGATTTTTCTTTTAGGGTATACCCTCTTAACATTTTTTTATTTTTATTTTTATTTTTTACAAATGTGGAAAACCTTTACAACAAGTAAAGGTATGAACATATTTCAAAGCTAAACCAAGTCAATCATGATATATGACACCTATTGGTATAGGGGCATAACAGCGCGTACCAACAGTGTTGTGGGCCTACAAAACTACTTGCAAAAAGCTAATAGGTTCGATGCCTTTCCAACTTGTTTATGGTGTAGATGTTGTAATATCGATGGAATATATTGTGATGATTCTATGCATAGCAGCCTTCACAGGAATGGTGAAACGCGGAGCCTTAGAAGAACAGCTCACGTAGCTAATAGAGCTTGAAGAAGATAGTTTTTTGGCTGGATTCAATCAGCAGGTTCAGAAGGAAGTAAAAAAATCTTGGCATGATCGGCACATCAAACTGCGTACCTTCAAGGTAAATGACTTGGTTTTTATATGATAGCAAGTTCGCTATGTTTCCAGGAAAGCTTCAGATGCACTAGCTGGGGCCATATGTCATCAAAGAAATTAAATATGGTGGCGCAGTTGAGCTTGCAAAGTTGAATGGAGAACCATTTCCTGAAAGGGTAAATGGAAGCTGATTGAAGCCATACACAGGAGATCTGGCCCAATGACTACTTGACAACAGGACAATCTTAGTGCTCCAGGTAGCTACAAGCGCAGGGCTATAAACTACACTGCCCAGTTGGTGGAACTACGTGTCAGAGGGGCTGCACATAAAAGGGTGATGTCATAGCATCAGAAGGTGCGAGAAGGAGTTGTGCTATGGGATGAGATATTGCGCAGCACAACTAGAAAATTATCGTTACAGTCATTGTCATGATTTGACTGCCACGAGATAGTTAAGAGTAGCGGGAGGTGGCATTTAAGGCATTTAAGGCTAAAAACTTTGGAGATCTATGCCAAATCAGTATTTATGGATGGATTTTGGAGGGAACAGTCGAATTTGAATTTGAATTCGCCTATAAATTACGTGTGATTTCCCTGCAGAGAACAATTTACATCCTGAGAATTTTTTAGCTGTGTTGTGTGTGTTAGAAAATTATATATTACAGAGAAATGGAACATATAAAATATTGTAGAAATAAAAGCACACAAAACGCATAAAACAAGAGACACAGATATACGTGCTTCACCTAGTTTGGGCTACGTCCACAGAGAAACAGCCAATCCTTCTTTTTATATTATCCAGTACACTGAAGAGATACAACCTACAGCAAATCCACTGTAACACCCTCTTCGCTCTCAATCTCCTCTCTTTTCCTCACTCAGAATACAGATCTACATAGACGCAATACAATTCCCTCATATATAGTGAGAGGTTGCCTTCTAGGGCAAAAAACCTAAATTAAACATAATTTCTACCGTCAAATCATCCGCATAATGAACGACCCAAATTGAACGGCCCAGAGGGGTGTACAATCTTCCTGGGGTATACATCCGGTTGAAACCTTTGAATGCAGAAGATAATGAGGCTCCACACCAAACATCTCCCACTTGGAGACTGATTATAGCAACTCCACTGCTGCTTCATTTGGTAGACAATGACTCCACTTTGGACCTGGTTGTTTCTCATCTTCTTCATCATACTTGAAGACCAATTGAAACTGAATAGATTCTCTTTTTCTCTCTGGTTACAACTTTTGTTAACATATCTGTAGGATTATGGCTAGTGTGTATCTTTTCCAGCTTCAACTATCCATCTTCCAATGCTGATCGTATGAAATGGTACTTGAGTTGTATATGCTTAGTCTTGGAATGAAATGCAGAGTTCTTTGCAAGATGTATGGCACTCTGGCTATCACTGTATAACCTACCCAACTCCTGCTTCTTACCCAATTCATCCAGAAACCTTTGTAACCAAATCATTTCTTTACTAGCCTCTATAGTAGAAACATACTTTGCTTCTATTGTTGAGAGTGCAACAAAACTTTGCAGTTTTGAGATCCAACTGGTAGTTGTTCCACCTACAGTAAACACATACCCTGTTGTGCTCCTCCTATTATCTCTATCACCCGCCATATCTGCATCAACATATCCCTGTAGAGAAATGTTTGAACCACCAAAGAATAATTCTTGATTTGTGGTACGTCTCAAATACCTGAGAATCCACTTCACAGCCATCCAATGTTCTTTTCCTGGATTGTTCATGTACTTGCTTACAACTCCCACTGCATGTGAAATATCAGGCCTTGTGCAGACCATTGCATAC